>JAEQBH010007419.1:0-162217 GCA_016808115.1 Tetrastigma voinierianum | reverse complement strand
TCCCTTAGGTTAAATTGTTAGGATTTGTTTGTGAAGATTGTGGTGTGGGCATTATTATTCAACAGTTGTTAAGTAAGAAAGAATGCTTCTTGGCTTGTGAGGATGGCAGAGGTTTCATAAGAAAAGAATATCCTTAGTGGGCTTCCATTTCCTATTCCTATTCCTAATATTTCGGTCTTTGTTCATTTGAGGTTGTGCCTTCGTAGGCCTTAAATGAAAAGCAGCATAAAAGTGTATGTTTATTTTCCTTATAGACTTGGATCATTAATCATGTGTAGTTATTAAATCAAAGAGAATAATATTTAGATGACTCACATCATTTGTCAGAACTTGATACCTTTTAAAACTAACATCTAATGTCGAGACCGATTGGACTCATCATTGTGTAAACTCAATTTGAAGTCCTGGTTTTGCAGCCCTCATCATGTATAGGCAATGGATGAAAAGAATCAAAACTATTGAACCCCACCATGCTACTTCTTAATCAACCAAGTCTAATCTTTAAAAATTAACACCAGTGTTATTAACGAGTGCAGTTCTAATGTTTTTTTTTCTTTGTTGATATCTTTCATGGGTTGCTGCAAAATATTTCACCTTTGAATGCTAATCTAAAAGAAATGAGAAAAGAAAATGTGTTAATTTTTTATGCAATTTTATACATTATAAACACACATATATGGGAGGCATTCTCTTGTTTTTGGGATTTCAATGAGATATTATAGTTTTGGTGCTATTTTAGCGTCGATGGGATTACTAAATCACTAATTACAATTATTTGGTTTGATGTACAGAATTTGATTTTTCATTTATCATCCTTTTACGTGAGATTTAGAATGATGTTTTCTATCAACTAAAGTCGGACATTTTGGTTTGTCCTTCTCATTCAAAGTTTCAAGCTTGGACCAGAAGTTGATCTTTGCCTCTTTTGATGAAGATGGAATTGATTTCCCTATTCCTATTACATGAAATTTTCTATTCCTATTTGTTCATTTTAAATAAATTCTCTAAAAACGAGAAAAAAATCGAATGCCAAGAAATATTAATTTATGGGATCTTCTTTAATGACATATGTTAAGTTTTTCTGCAGTAAGATTAGGTTAAATATATCGTGAAGGACTTTGCCTTCTAATTGTTGAGATTAAAATTGTCTGTGAAGGATTGATCTACTATTCTATCAATGTTATATTCGATGTATGTTAAGATTGAGTATAATATATGTCAGTTGTTTGATATGCTCATACGAGTTGCATATAGGTTATACTAATAAATGAACCTATGACCAAAATATTATAATACCAAATTAAACTGTTACTAATTAAATACATAATTAAATTAAGGTTAGTTTCATATAAGTCGAGTTTTTATCTTATGTCGAGTTTGATCGACATAGGTGAGTTCGATAAAAAAAAAATATTGTTTATAATATAATTTCTAGTTTTTAATGGAAATAGAATGCAGTAATACTAAACGAGAATTTCCCCTTAAGATAGTAGTAGAATCTTCCCTAATTCCACTCCGAATTGTTCTATTAATAAAATAATAATAATATAGTAATCAAATAATTGTTTTCCTCTGTTTATACACTTTCTATGGCAAGCAGAACAAACACAAAAAATGAGTGAATTTACTCTAAGCCCAGGCTCAATTCCCTCTTGCCACACCCACACCAAAAAAAAAAAAATAGAAAAAGAAAAAACTTCCTTTTAAAGAATTACACCTAATTTAATTCAAAGTTTTAATGTATTATATTTCCTTATCGCTCTGAAGAAGGAATTAGGAAATTTTCCATGATGGATTAAAACATGCCATTCTTAGTAATATATGTGTAAAATAATGGGGAATATATAGACATTACAGATCCTTTATTTCAGGCACAGGTACCATTATGCCACTCTTTGTTTCACATATAATGAACATATAGTTCTAGATTAATTAGCATATAGAATCACATGTCATTTCCAGAAAGTGTTTGTGATGTTGAATTGGTTGTTGGTGTTGTGATTACAACTTTTTCTCATGGTGATTGTGATGTTGGGTGGTTTTGTTGTGTGTTGTTGGAAAGGATGACCCTAATGTGAAGTTGTGTGTTATTTATTGTATTTGTTCGTTTTGGACTAAGGATCTTCATTTGGAGCATTTTAAATTTTTTAATAGATTAGTAATTTTTTTTTAATCTTGTAAGACCATAATCTTCTAAGCATTAGTAAGGGTGAATTACTTTTTTAATGAAAGCGATAATTCTAATCTTGAATCTTCTGTTGTTGGCTTATGTTCTTTGGTTTTTGTGAGTTTACATATTTATGTATATTTAGGCTTTCGTAAACTTAGAAATTCGTCTATTTTGAAATTATTCTGTACCACTGCTGCAAGGTGATGGTAAGACATTTGTTAATTAGAATACGAAGTAAATGTAAGTTAATTAATTTGATTAATCATGTGACTTGAACTTACCTTAATATGATAATCTAATTAATTTAAATTTTACCGAAGGATGCTCTTGAGTAAGGAGGCGCAGTGTACGTCTGATGAGACAATGATGAGAATAGCATGTTTTTGGATATTGTAGGTGGAAAACAAGGAATGCGATTTATGGTCTTGGGTCCCAACCTAGTAGTACTATGGGACTAGTGGTGCATCTATGACAGTACCTTTTTCTCGACAAAATGAAGAAATGCAAGAGCTACGAAGGCTTACTCACCAAGAGGAGGTAATTAATAAATTGGAAAGCCTAACATCACATTTATGCCTAGCGATATGGATGAAATGTCAAGGCTCCAACAACCACCACTAGTCCCTACTCGTCTTATTTCGGCCGGATTCATGATGATGATAGGGATAGTGATGATAATGACAAACCCCAATTCAATGCAGTATCTATTGTTGTCTCAGTTTCAATCTATCATGTTATGCAACTATCAACTTATTTATTATTGCCACTTTTATTTTATGTAAGACTATACTTTAAGGCATTTCTAGTTATATTTATGTAATTTGAATATTTTAATTGCACTATTATTGTCATTTATTAATTTTAGATATATATTGTCTACTTTTATTGTAAATTTATTATAAGACTCATCGGGATTACAATTAAATTAAATTAAATATGTAAAAATGTTTTCATATTATTTTAAATTACCTCACAGATTACCTACTAAAAATATAAACTGAATGAATTATTACTAGATTACCTACTAGAAAGTATAATATGGTGAAATTGATGGGCAGGACCACCTACTAAAAGTATAAATGAATGAAATTATTATCGACAGATTATTTACTAAAAGTATAAATGAATGAAGTAAACAGTTACCTACTACAAATATAAATGAATGAAATTTATTACCTCACAGTTACCTACAAATATAACCATTACCTACGATTCACCAGGCAACTTTTCCTGCTAAATTGGCAAATTAGATAACCAACTTACCTATAGATTACTAACAATGCAACTACGAGGAATGAAAATTACCTACCAATTGTACCTGATTATGCTTGAGTCTACTAAATTTACCTATTATTACCTACAAAACAATAGTAGTGAAATAATTTCAGACTAAAATATGACACTGATATTACCACCACTTACCGACTAATATTGTTGTAGGTAATTACCTACTATTGCACTTTTTTGTAGGTAATTATTTTTACCGACAGAGATATTACCTACAATGGTGTTCGGTAGGAAATTAGTAGGTAAACTGGATTACCTACAAAATTTCAATGATTACCTACTGAAATGTTCAGTAGGCAAACTGTTAATTTCTTGTAGTGACCAATCAAACAAAAAGTAAGAAAATGAAGAAAGAAATCAAGAGACAAGAAGAGAAAAATCCAGATTTGAGCTTAAATCTTCACCTCAACAGTAAATAAATTGAATATCTGAGTACAACACCGAAATCTCTTCAATAGAAAGAAAAATTTGCTCTAAAACTACTCTTAAGATATATTAAAAATAAAAACCATAGCAAAAAACTAAGAAAATGGAAGCAGGTTAGAGAGAAAGCCATGAGAGAAGAAAAAATCGATTTTAGCTTCAATCTTTTACGAACATTAGTGAAATCTGAATCTTTGTTATACAACAACGAAATCTCTTCAATACAAGAAAATGCGCACAAAAAATTACTCTAAGATCTCTAAAATCAAAATCATAGAAAAAATGGAAAAATGGGCGAGTTTAGAGAGAAAGCCCCATGAGAGAGGTTCTCGATCTTTGCCGCCCGCTACCTAAAAGCAGTATATATATGGTCCTAGGGTGAGATGGGCTTGAAAATATGTCAAAATATCAATTTTCGACCTTTTTTAGTTTTCTCCAGCGTTTTTGGTCGCGACCGCAGCCGAGTTGGTTGCGACACGAGTTTTTGGTCGCGGCCGATTTTTGTCGCGACCCGAGTTTCACGGATTTGCGACCGCGGTTTGGTCGCGATCAAGTTTCTGAGTCGTGACACGGTTTACCAGGCAATGACTTGTTTTTCTTCTCCAGCCTTCGGGGCCGTAACTTCTTAGTTTTAACTTCGGTTGAGCATGTAGTCTTCGTTGGAAAGAAAATTTCTTTGAATGTAGAAATCTGTGGCGAGAGAATTTGAACCATTTGATGTTCTAGATGGTACATAAAATTTTATCTTCCAGGTGGCGTATTTGTGAGACTTTAGTTGACTCTTTTGGAAACTACTGTTGTTCATTTCTTGCCCGAATCACTAGCTTTTCATCAATAATCCTACAAAACCAATTTTAGAGGAAATTTTATGAGTTTTACATGAATATGGATACAAAATGCATAAAATAGCATGTGAAATGAACTCAAAACATAGATGAGTTTTGCACTCATCAATGGTCTCTGAATATTTAAATCTATGGGCCTTAGGATTCTCCTCCAATTAGAATCATTCCATTTGGAGCTCTCTAGGCTAAGATATGGCCAAAAAAAAAAAAACAGGGGTTTTAGAAAAATTTTGACAAAAAATCCCTTAAAATACCTACATGTTTCTTTACACATTTTCACCCAAGCTCTCCATTGAGGACCAAAAACAAAATCACAACACAATAAACACAAATGAAGAAGGAAATCCCAGACCTTAACCAAACTTCAAACCCCAGCTTTCTTCTTCTCTTTCTTCTATTCTTCTCCTTATTCTTCCTTCTCACTTGAACAATTAGATCTCAAGAAATTGAAGAAAGGAACCAAAAATAGCTCTCTTCTCCCTCTCGAACCGTAAGCCTTAGTTAACTTTCTCTAAACACCCAAAATGAGAACTCTCTTTACTCTGAGACAATTTTGGTCTTATCCCCTTTGTTACAAATTTATGTTTGGCAAAAAAATCTCATTTTTGGTTAAACTTTCTTCTTTGCATTTTAGTCCCTCTTCATTTCATCATTTTACCAAATCCAGTTATCACAGAACCTAATATGGCATAACATCATTTAACTTAATGTCTCTTAAGTCCTTAATTTTCAATTATTTGTTATACCATGACTCTTGGATTAATTACAGGTTTATCTTTTTCACTCTTAACGCACTTAGAATTCGGGGAAAAATACAATTTACTTTTATTACTACCTCTAAGCTGTAATAATACTAGAGGTATAATTTTGGGTGTGCAATTAGTAATGAAAACTTGTCCTCTGCCTTGTCTAGCGCTGGCAAAGTGTCTCCATCTTGGGATGGCTTGATCCTAGCCTTGGCCCATGACCTTCGACCTTGTCCTTGAAACCTCATGGAGGCGAGAAGTCCTCTGCCTTGCTCTGAGCTAGAAGAAAGAGTTGACTCTCATTCCTCTTATGCGGCACGCATCCGGGATGCTCGGGTGTGTCATCTTCCCTTTCTATGGCCATGGATTGTACGACCATGAGTCCATATCTTGTAGGAGAAGTCCCGCAATTTTACCCCGGATGGACAATTTCAGACCATGCTCAGTTTTCTCGCTGATATATCGGTGGCCATAATCATCTGTGAAATGTGCTAATTCGGTGAACTTAGCCACGTATTCGAGCAGAAATCATGCGTTCCTTGTTTCATCAGGAACTCAGGAAGCTTTTACATCTCGGCGATGTGGAAATACTTGCATAGAGAGATCAGACTCTTCCATGTCATTACCTCAAGTTCGCGAGGATTTGACTGACTACACCATACTTGGGATTAGCACTTTGGTTGGAATGCAACTGGCCTTATCCTCGTGGCATCGGAGGTGGTCTCATGGGCTCTACAAAATCTTACGACTTGCTGGAACCAATGATCAACTTCCAGTGTCCTCTGCCGAATGTGGAGGATGGTGAGCGTAACCTTTGGGATTACTCGGCCTCCACAGCCTGATTGCAGCGAAGCGTGCAATGGTGGCGGCCGTAAGACTCGCGCGCAATGGTAGTAGTGTGCACCGATAGCCTCCATGAAGGCTTGATTAAAGCCCGGAAGTGGCTGGTTGTTGCCGCCCACCGCCTCTATGTCCTGCTTTCCCACCGACTTACCATCTACACATGTCAAATAACAAGTGAGATTCCTTTTCTTGTCCCTTCAGCGAATTGCATGTGCCAACTACCAATAATTTATGAAACGAAACCATTCGTTCGTTCTTTTTTTTAACCCCAAGGTTATGTTTCCAACCTGTCTTCCACTCTTTTCCTATATGTGTTTATCATGTATATAATTCACATAACCACGAAAGCAAATTATTCAGCTGCCAGCTTTACATAATGTATGCAATGGTCTAAACCCATGCCCACCAAACCCTAGGTAATCACATACCTATGTTCGGACGTACAAGTTGTGACATCAGAAATCAATGAATCTAATGACCTAGACCCATATCCATCAAGCCCTAGGTAGTCATATACTTATGCTCTGATACCAAGTTGTGACGCCCCAAAGCTCGGGGGTCGTTGACGATTGTCAACTAGCGAAATCTGCCTTAGGTAATCATTATGCCTAAGCTTTGATACTGGCCGGTATCGACTAGCTATGAATCACAAGTGACTTGGTACCACCTCAATACGTCCCATTTACTGGAATCCATTCATTCCGTAATTTAAGTTAAAAATATGAAATATTGCATTTAAAACAATGGTAAGAGTTTGTTCACGACTCTCTTACCAGTGTACATAGCGGAACTATATTGTTTCACAAATTTTACAAAAGAATTTATCAGCCACATGTGATTCTTCTGCAATTACGGCCTCGCACCTCATAGCGCCATCCACGTGCACTCTCTTGCACAAATGTTTTCCCATAAAGGGTGAACCACGCCCAGTAGAGGGAATATTTCCCTCTGAGGGCTACTCCCCACCTAAGTGCACATGCAATGAACTCATATTACATTCACATTCACATTACTTACATTCAAAGTAAAAACATGCGATTTCTACTATGGAATCTACCACATGTAACCTGCATGAAATGAGATGGAACTAAATCATGTACCATGCCCAGGAGTCCTTATTGACTCCAAACATTCAAAGTGCTACGAACCATGCACAATGCCTAAACTCATCGTGATAAAATCCATCATTTATGGATTACATCTAATGATCATTTACAAAACAAATCCATTGTTTTCAAACTAAAAGCTTTTAGATATTTTTTAATGATCATTTATGTTCATCATGTGTCTTTATTGGGCGGCCAATTTTGGGTAATACGCGACAGTACACCCTAGACATACTACGGTCTTTCTACCATTGGAATTATGTCTAACCACGATTATTGAGGTCATTCACACGAGAAATTATCTATCTCTTCTTGCTAATACTGACATTTTCACATTGATGATCGTGCGACTCTGTTGAAAAGGACTTCGTCCCACTTGGCCAGGTCTACCCGATCAAACACCTGACCCGTAGTGTTGATTTTTCATACTCACACCCGCATTCAATGGGGTATGGTGCATATCGTGATGCAATCTAGCAGGGACAGAGAGATCGGCCTAAACGGGCCATAAACACAGGCTCACGTGGTCACTGGGCTTGCTTAGGCGTGGCCTACCTTAAGCTTGAGTGAACCGAGAGAGATCACACTTCCCAGGTCCTTGGCCTTGTAGGCGAACCTCCCTCGCTGGGAGGGGACCCATCGCCCCCAGGCAAGCCTTGCTGCTCGCTGGCGAAGACCTCATGCTGCCCAGGTGCTTGTGTCCTTGTTTGGCGAGCTGGCTCTTCAAAGGACGCCCAGCAGACTCAGACTCAGCAGGCCATTTAAGGCCCAAAAAATGGAAAATAAACCAAGTAAGAAGAATCCCTTACCTCTTGGAGCATAGAAGAAACCCTAGAAAGCCTCGTGGACACTTCTTAAACTTGAAATGTTTGATTTCACAAACTCTTCGCTTGGATCGTCGGCGAAATCCTGTGTTTTTGGTACCCACACGTATCCCTAATCGATGTGATGAACTTTTGTTCTTAGCCCGACGAACTTTGACCGACGGAACTCCATAGATCTTGGATGGAAGCCTTTGGCTCTCCTCTTTCTTTCCTCTCTCCTCTCAAGGGAACACAGTAGAAAAATGAGCCATTTTCCTGCCTTAATTCCCTTTTGTTTTAACTTAAGTTTAAGTTAGATCACGTTGTGCCACTTGTCCACCCTCGTTCGGGTCCGATTTTAGCTCAAAGCTATTTGTTTCTCAGTTCAAGTTCAAATCATATTACATGAGACTTAACAGAGTTGTTCTAACTTTTTGAGATTTTCGTAAAAATCTCGTTCTTGGGAGTCATTGGAGACCCCTCACCTCGAAAAACATAGAAATCCGACTGTCTTAGAATTCAATGAAATTCGTCTAGGTTATTAGATTTTGTGAGAGGAATCCAACAGTGAGGTCTGTTTTGTCATTTGAGATCTTGAAAATTTTTGGGTTTTCAACCTGTACTATAGCAACAAATTACCATTTTACCATTTTTAAAAAAAAATCGATTTTTCTCGGGTTGAACATGTGCTCATCCTCAACTATGTCCCATGACTCATTGGAAACTCTTCTTAAAATGAGCCGTAAACTTGGGATCCGTCCGTCACCCATGGATCACGGCACTCCATTAGGCAGGACAATTTCCCATACGTCTGGCCCCATAATTCCTCCAAAGTGAAGGTCATCTGCATAGCCAAAAAGTGTGTCGACTTAGTAAGCCAGTCCTTTATCACCACACCGCGTTATGCCCTCACGATGTTCGTTGTAAGTGAGTCACAAAATCCATTGTGATATACGACTTCTATAGCTACGCGAGAATTTGGAGTAACCCGGCCTACAGTGCTTTCGGCTTTGCTGAGACATGAGAAATCAATGAACAAAATCTCCAACGTGTGTCTTCATCCTGCTCCAGTAATACTGGCGATGAAGATCATGGCTATATTCATGCCACTTGGATGAATAACAAAACGGGAACAATGAAGCTCCTTAAGGATCTCCTGCCGATCACATTATTTGAGAATTTGCAGATCCTACATAGAAGTACCATATGTGTGAATGGCCGGTTCTGCTTTGTATCCGATCGTACGGTCCACGATGGATAGTATCTCGTATTCTCCTTGGGACTCCATCACTACTCAATAGGGAAGGTGCTGTACACTAAACTCCCAAGTACCCCAAGCACGGCATCCCGTCGCTGCTCTTGGGGAAGCCCACGCTCCTTGGCACTCCTCGTGACTTCTGTTGAGTGCATCGGCCACCACATTTGCGCTAGGGGTGTGCAAAATGAGTCATAGTCCTCAAATACTCCATCCACACACATTTCCTCTTGTTACGCCGGTCCTTTATGCCAAAAATGTACTTTAAACTATTGTCAGAGGTCAAAGCACCTCAAACTACTCCTTTGTATAGATAGTGGGCGTGATCCTTTAAAGGCAAAGACAATGTTTACTTCAATTCGCATGTCATGTGTAGGGTAACTCTGCTTGTGGTTCTTTAACTACCGAGAACCATAAGTCACTACCCCCCTGAACTAAATCAAAACACATCCAAGTTCATCATTCGAGGCATCACAATACACTATATACCTCTGTCCCCTATTTGGAACTATCAGAATAGGAGTTGAAGTAAGCCTCCTCTTTAATTCCTAGAATGCCCTCACACAAGTCATTTCACTCAAACTTGACCTCCTTTCGGGTTAATCTCGTCATATGTGCAACTAATCGGGAGAAGTCCTTAATGAACCTCTGTGTGCCACATAATCCTAAGACTAACATCTCGGTGACTTCAATCTCTCCTAGCTCATAACTGCCTCAACCTTCTCTGGGTCCATGGATACACTTGAAGTCGATACTACATGCCCCAAGAATTTCACCTCAGTAAGCCAGAATTCACACTTACTAAATTTGGCACACAACTTATGGTCTCTCAAAACCTAGAGGACAATCCTCAAGTGACCTCATGCTCTTCCTCATATTGGGAGTATATCAAGATGTCGTCAACGAAGACCACGACAAATTGATCTAGATAGGGTTGGAATGCCCTATTCATGAGATCCATGAATGCTGCTGGAGCGTTAACAATCCGAAAGGCATTATGAACAAGTGACCATCTGCAGCGTCCAGCGCCGTCTTAGGGATATCTACCTCTCTAATCCTCAATTGATGGTAACTGGTGCGGAGATCTATGTTGGAGTAGACCCTAAGCCTTTCTTAGTTGATCAAACAAATCATCAATCCTTGGTAAAGGGTACTTATTCTTGATAGTAACCCTATTCAACTACTTGTAGTCTATGCATAGCCAAAAATTCTTCTCCTTCTTCTTGGCAAATAACACCGGAGCACCCTAAGGTGAAGTGCTCGGTTTAATAAAACCCTTATCCAACAATTCCTGTAATTGGACCTTGAGTTCCTTCAACTCAACATGTGCCATTCTATGAGAAATCATATAAATAGGCGATGTACCAAGGTGCAACTCAATAGTGAGTCTACATTCTTATGTGGAGGTAATCCCGGTAATTCATCCGGAAAAACGTCCTCATACTCACAAACCACCCAAGGTAGACCCAACTCCTATCTTATCTCGTCCTCTAAGGTAAGGCTTACCAACCAACCCATCAACTGTTCGTTCCATCTAGATTCGTACACGACTTGGGGTAAAGCATCGTTCTTATCCCCCTGAAACATAACACAAACATCACCCGAGTGTGTAGGCAATAACCCTCCTATGATCACAATCAATGATACTGATATCGTATCAGAGGTCCATCCTGGACAACATCAAACTCGATAATCATGACTTCTGGGTCCATAGTGTAGAATTCACGAGTTTCTAACTCATGATCCGACATATCTTATCAACCCTCACCTGGTCACAGGGAGAACTCACATACTTGGCTCTTCGAGGTTTCAACCTCCTAAGCCTAAATCTTTCCCTTATCTTTAACACCCATCTCCGGATGTTAGGTGCGCCATCAGTTGTGACATGAAATTGGGGGTCTCGTTAGGTAACCGTCCCGACTTATTGAGAATTTCTACCTTAGGTCATTGTGTGCACAAGCCTTGTTGGAGCCCAGACACTATTTACTCGTGGACACGAGTTACTCGGCACCACCTCGATTCGTCCCTTCAGCAGGACCCATTCATTCATATTTAAGTTAAAATATGAGACTAATACATAGATCGTCTGTAAGGTCGATGCCGACCATACTTTACCATTATTACATACCCAGAAATTATATTGGCAATAGTCAAAGATTTAATTACAATTATTTTATACAAAATTTATGTGCTAGAACTAGTTTGTTCTAGGAACTTTTTACAAAAGGATTTATCAAGGCCACATGTCGGCCTTCTTCACAATCACGGCCTCGTCGTAGCGTCGTCCATCGGTGTTGACCTTACACTTGGAAGGGTTGTCCCGCAGAGGTGACCATACTTGATAAATCTCGTCTAACAGGGGCTACTCCCCGCCCTCAGTGCATGAAATGTTCACTTGACCTTTCACATTCACATTCTATGAGAAGATCTTGATTACGTATGGAATCTAAATGCCATGCCATGAAATGAAGTCTGACTCATCATGTTGCCAGGCCCTTTGAGTCCTCATCGACTCCCTCACACAACGCTAGCCAAGTGTCATAAGCGAGTCATTTGGATGACATCCAATGATTATTTTCAAAAAAAGTTTCATTTGTTTATAAAACCAAAAGATTTTGGATGATACATACAATGATCATCTTATATTCAAAATCATGCGCTTTTTTATGGGTAGCCCAGTTTTTGGTGTCGCCTTAGTAATTTCAGTAAACCTAGACACTTTTACGACCTTTCACATTGTGGGGACATACGTAAAACCAGGGAAAAAAGAAGAATAAATTCAATAAAATTCATATGAAATATTTTGAACTTAGACTGGGAAGAAATCAAGTCGTTTCAGGGGGTAAAATGGGCTTTAGCGGAATTAAGTAAGTGAGGGACATAAGGCACAATGTGAACCACACATTTAGGACTATAAATAGTCCTAAGGGGATGAGACTTGGGGAGGAAGAAAAGAAATCATATTTTTCCGCAAGTGTTGATAGTGGAAGAGAGAGGGAGAAGAAGGAAAGAATTAGAAGAATTAACCTTAGATACGGAGATCGGTCGATCGAGTCGTCGGACGGGAATTAAGAAGTCGAATCTACACGACGAGGGCTTTGCGTACATACTAAAAAGGAGGGATTTCACCAAAGGTTGAAAAGAGAGAATTTGGGGGAAATCAAGGGTTGCGGGTTAGGAGACCTTCATAAGGCTCCAATGGTTTGTGTACGCTCTAAGAGGTAGGGATTCTTCCTACTTTGGTTTATTTTCCACTTGAGGGTCGTCTGGCCGTGTGAGACGGGTTGGCCGTGTAGGGCTGGGTGGCTGTGTCTCCACCTAAGGGCCTTTTGACCTGTTATCCTTTTGGCTTGCTAGCCTTCTAGCCTGCTAGCCTTATGGTCTACTAACTCTTGACTGTAGCATACGGCTTGTTAACCTCGCTATCCTTACATCGTACTGTACTCCTGCTGGCCTTTAACTGCTAACTCCTGCTAACCTTCTGGCATGCTAGCCTTCTACTAGCCTTCTGGCCTACTAGCTTCCCTGATCTTGCAGCCTTCTAGCCTTTTAGGCGAGTCTAGTCGTCACGGCCCATTTGAACTATGTTGGGACGATATACCTTGCATTTGGTGGCCTAAGTAATGACTAGATTTTGGGGTCCGGAATGGTGGACTATTTTCAAGGTGTTGTTGCTTGGTTTGGTGATATCATGCTTGTGTGCTATTGTATTGAATGTTATTATATGTGTGCTAATATATTAACATTGAAGAAATGATGTTTGGAAATTATAAGCATGTGTTACAATTGTTCAAGATGTAGGATGTATGCATGAATTAAAATTTCCATATAGCATTCATCATTATATGCGACATGACATAACTTGCAATGGCATAATTTCATTGCAACTATACAGGGACATCGTATTAAATGGGTGTGAGTGCATGGTTGATAAATTGACACTGCGTTTGGTGTTGATTAGGTGGGCTCAGTGAAATGGGACAACGTCTAAAAGAGTCGTATGATTGATTAAAATGGTAAAGAAAATATGTGCCGGGTATCAACAAGAAGGGATAGATCCTCCCTCGGGTGAAAAGCCCTCCAATTATGGTTAAACATAGTCCCCAGCGGTGAAAGTGTAAAAGTGTCTGGGTTTGCGGAGCCCGTGGTGAGACACCAAAAATCTGCTACCCATACAAAGGCGCATGATTTTGAACATAAAATGGACTTTTAATATAAAATGATCATTGTGATGTATCATCCAAAAAGCTTTTGGTTTACAAACAATTGAAATTTTGTTTTGAAAATGATCATTGGATGTCATCCAGAATGACGTTTTATCACACATGGGCTGAGGCATTATGTGAGGGAGTCGGTTGGGACTTGGGTTTGATGGAGTCGGTGAGGACTCAGTACATGGGACATGGTGAGTCGCATCTCATTCATGGCATGTAGAATTCCATTCTAGGTTTACATAATCTTGATTGGAATGTGTTTTTTTTGTGACATGACCATTGCATGTGCACTTAGGTGGGGAGTAGCCCTTGTAGGATTTTACTTTGCTGGCCATTGCTCACCCCTTCGTGGGACCCCCTTTCAAGTACAGGGTCTGCAGGTGAAACGCGATGAGGCAGGCTGATTGTGAAAAGGCGACATGTAGCCTTGATAAAACTTTTTTAAAAAAAATTTTATATAAAAGAATTGAAATGAAATTCTTTTAGACTATTTCCAATATAGTTGGGTATGTAATTATGGTAAGAGGGTCGTGATCGAATTCTTACAAATTGTATTTAAGTGTATTATTCTTATATTTTAGATTTAAATATGAATGAATGGGTCGGCGAGAGCGTGTCAGTGTGCCGGTAACTTCGGTGTCCACAGTAGTTGTATGTAGTGCAGTGCGAGACCGTCTTGAACTGGGTAGAAATTGACAAGTTGATGGTTAGTCAATGGGACCCCCGGAAATTGGGGCATCATAGCTTGGTATCGGAGGCATGGTATCTGAATAGCTAGGCTCGGTGGGCGTAGGTCTGGACATCGCAGTTGTAGCCTGGCTAAGGTATGAAATTGCACTTGGGCTCGATGTTGGTCTGGCTCCATGATTTGGTATAGCTTGGTGTTAGGGCTTAGGTTTATGATTACCTAGTGCTCGGTATCTGATGCCAGCGTCACAGCTTGGTATCAAGGTCTAGGTATGTAATTACCTAGGAGTTTATAGGATGGGTTTAGACCATTGCATGCATCTTGTGTTCCATGTTGTGCTCTGATGTGTGTTGCATGATTGTGATTGCATGATAGCGTGTAAAAAAATTACTTAATATATATATATATATATATATATATATATATATATATATATATATATATATATATATATATATATATATATATATTTATGGTATGATATTAATATAGGAAAAGGTGACACTAAGTTAGAAAAGAACATAACCTTAGAACCGGGGAAATAAAAGGAAGGTGATGGTTCGGGAACTGATGTTTGCTAGTGTTTGGCATTATGCACCACTAACGAAATAATAAAATTAGATCTTAATTTGTGATTTGACATATGTAGATGGAAAGTCGAGGAAGAGGACGTAGAAGTCGTTCACGGGGCGATAGCCAACCACCACTTGTTTTTTACCAGCGGGCCTTTATAGAGGCTATGGGTGTTGCAATCGCCACTTTTGCATAGGCTAGTGCAAGCGGGGACGGGAGGGGTCGGGCGCATCGAAGGTTAAGACACACCATCCTCCAGCATTCATCAGGAGAAGAGATCGAGATAGTGGCGACGATTGGTTTGACAGTCGAGAAAAATATTAAGGGCCGTGGGGGAGATCACCTCCCGTCTATAAATAAAATTTGGCGACGTCTAATGATTGGAAGAGGTGAATCCCAGTAACAGTCAGGATATGTTAAGGCCTCAAGGGACATAGAGGCAGTGACATCGAGAGAATTCCATAATTCACGTGAAAAAAATTTTTCGAGACAGTGCTAGACATGCAAAGGCAGAATTCCTAGACAAATGCAAGGATGTGTGATATTAGAGTATGTGGCTAAGTTTATTCAAGAGTTAGCCCGTTTTCTTTGATAATATGTGACCACATGGTGGCCAAGATGAGGAAATTTGAGGATGGTTTGAAGTTGTCCATCTGGGGCAAGATTGTGGGTTTCCTCTGAACATGGACTACATGGTTAGGAAGGCGGCTGGCCGTTGAGGAGGTAAATGAAATAAAGAGCATTCGAGATCTGGTCTTAGTAATCAAGGAAGAAGCAGTCATCTTCCTTTAGTTTGAGAAGAAGCGGGACGATTCCTCCGAGGATTTTGAGAACGGGCCGCGACTTCACGGCCAGGCAGATATCGTCATCTGATGGAGGCATAGGCTCTAGCTGGTCGAGGCGAAGTGTGTTTCCGTGCGACTGCGGGCCTTGACGGATTACCCTCGGGCGGGGATCCCGAAAGTTATAGGACACCATGATCTCGGTCATCACTAGGGCTGTCTGGAATCTGCGATTTCCTCCCTTGACATGGGCGGGGAATGTTATCATTCCTAAGGTTACTGGCGTATTACAACCTAATACCTGACGGTTCCATGAGCGGGAGGCATGGGTGGGGTCCGAGAGACCGGGGGCTTACGAGAAGCAGCCGGGGGCCGAGACCCGAGGCGTGTCTACGCCATTACACCATAGAAGGGCGGCGAGATCATTCGGTTATTCGGCGGTATGTTTAGCGCTCACCCCATAAGCGAGATTACTATTTGATTATGGTGCATCGCATTCATTCATTATTACATCATGTATGTGAAAAATTCAGGCTTAAAAGGTTGAGGCGATTGGAAGAAACCGTTGCATGTAGCTCTCTCCCCTAAGAACTTCAGGTGGCGTTAGATTTGATATGTCGAGGTTATGAGTTTGAGATCTTGGGGATTCTACTCATTGTGGACGCAGGTCATGGAAATATCTTAGTTTGATGTCATCTCAGGGATGGAGTAGTTGTAACTTTGAGTCATCATTGATTTGTGATCATAGGAGGGTTCGCCTACATAGTGCGATGTTTTGTGTTATGTTTCGAGATAAGCAGATGCTTCCACCCTGGGGCGTGTGTGCGACTCTAGGTGGCACGGGCGGATCAATGGGTTGGGTGGTGACACCCTTACGGAGGGGCGGCGAGATAGGGTTAGATTACACCTTGTGTAGTTTGTAAATTATTATGAGGATGCTTTCTGATGAACTCACAGGAGATTACCTCCATGAGGGATGTAGCCTTCACGATTGAGTTACACCTGGTACACATAAGCCCATTTTATGACCATAGGATGGCGCCCGGTTTAGGATGAACTCAGATCAGGAATCAGGATGGAGCGAAGTTTCACATTAAGATTAACACCATGACTTCAGTTATTTGAAAGGTTATGTTTGCTGTTGTTTTTATAGTTGACGAGTTTATATCAAGAAATAGTGTCTTTTGGATGGTAGTTTATTGTGATTGAGAGAGTGAATTACTTCAAGATGAGTCATCTTGGTTATCATTGGGTCAAGATGGAAGTAGTGCTCTAAGTGGCGTTGGAGTTTTCATTGGGTGGGTTCATGTGATGCTGCCACAGTTAACGATGACCATATGTTATGGTTCTGTGTAGAGCGTTCCCCATTTCATCGAATCGGTTGTAGCTATGCAACATCGAATCTACTCGTCGGAGGAGGAGCATGAGGATCACTTGAGGTGTTCTCCAGACCTCAAGAACATCGGTCGTCGTTAAAGTTACGCCAGTGCGAGGTTTTGGCTTCTGAGGTGAGATTCTTGGGACATGTATTGGCCCAACCGGATGTATCGGTTGGACCCGGAGAAGAGGTCGAGTAGTTATGAGTTGGGAGGCCCAGAAGTTAATCTTTGAGATACACAGTTTCTTGGGATTAGCAAGGTATTACAGAGTTCAACTGAAGGTTCTCCTAGTCGCGGCGCTGTAATAAAGTTGTGACCGGGAAGGTTAAGTTTGAGGGAATGACTTGTGTGGTGATCATTTAGGAATTGAAAATGAGGAGCACTTCGACTCCTATTATGATAGTCTAGAAAAGGGACGAGGTGCGTTCTCTTTGTGATCCGTTGGGATGGAGTGGGATGGGTTTTGATGCGATGCGGAGGGACTGTGTTTACATGGTTCTGCTGGCGGGTTGAAGAACCCGCAAACGGATTACCCAGCTCTGATAGGAGTTAGTGGCCATAGTCTTTGCCTTGAAGATTTGGCGCCTTTATCTTTATGGTGAAGCAGTTTAAGTGTTCTGGACCATAAAAGTCCCCGAGAAGTGTCTCATTTGGCAGGACCTCAGCATGAGCAGCATGGATGGATGGAGTATCTAGAGGATTGATTCACTTTGCATTGCCATCACGGTAAGGGTGTGGTGGGTGACTCACTCGATTCGGAGTCGCGGAGAGAGTCTTGGCTAGTGGCTTCACAGGAGTGGCATATGCTTTCGAGGTTGTGAACGGTTGGACTTTCACGATTGCAATGATTAGGTTGAGGGTGTTTTGGGAGGTTGAAGCTTGGCCATAACCTGTTGACAGTGATTGAGTCTGAGAGCGGGATCTGAAGATGTTTGTCATCTGGTGAGTGCAGTCAGTGCGGATAATGAAGGAATTTTGAAGATATGCCTTGGATGATAGTCTTCATTACGGGGAAGGGTTCACACGATTCCTCGGTTAAGCTGAGATTTGAAGTCCTCAAGGAGTTCCATTTGCTCGTTTCTTTGGCGTGCATCTGGTGGCGAGAAGATGTATCGCGGTCTACGTCACCCGAACATTAGGTGGGATGAAGAAACACGTAGGAGATTTAGTTCGACGATGTCTCACATGTCAGCAAGTAAGAAGCTGATGCGAGAGGCCATTGGGATTATTCCAGCTTTTGGAGGTAGTTGAGTGGAAGTGGGAGGATATCTGATGGTTTGACCCACTTTCCACGCAACATCGGATGGCGTAGTGTGGGTGATAGTGGACTAGCTTACCAAATCGGCACACTTTTGGCCGTGCGGATGTTCTGTTGGAGGAATTCTGCGGGTGTATATAGAGATTGTCGATTACACTTGGGTGGATCTGTGTATGGACAGATTATCTGAGTTCTTTGCTCATTTTTAGGAGAGTTTCTAGCGAGCCATGGGAACACAGTTGATGATGAGCCTTTGCCATCCCCTCACTCTGGTTGATCGGTCGGAGAGGGCAAATCCGGACTTTAGAGGACATGCTATAGTCATGCGCCTTGGATTTTAAGGGTAGATGGGAAGAGCATTTCCCCTTAGTGGAATTCGCCTACAACAACAGTTATCGGGCAAGCATACAGATGGCACCCTATGAGGCACTCTATGGGAGGCCATGTCGATCTCCAGTTTGTTGGATGGAGGTGGGAGAGAGACCTGCAGTGCGCGGATTTAGTTAAAGACACCTCCCGAAGGTGGACAGTACGAGGCTTATCTCCTCACGTGTCGGGCGTTCGAAAGAGGCTTTGCGATAGGCGGCGGCGACCTCTCTGGTTGAGGTGGGTGATCATATATTGCGCTGAAGGAGTGATGCTGAGAGGTGGTCGGGTTAAATGACGGGAAATCTGTACCAGGTATATCGGACCCATGAATTTTCGAGAGGGTGGGTACATTTTATTACTAGTTGGATTTACCACGAGTTTATTAAGTGTTCTTCGAATATTCCATGCCTCCATGCTCGGAACACACCCATCATATTTCATGTAGTGGGTTAGAGAGAACTTTGGTGATGCGGATGGAACCTTTGAGGAAGGACCTATGCTTATCATGGATAGTCGGGATCAGGTTTTGTGAAGCAAGACCGTGAGGCTAGTAAAGGTGTTATGGCAACACCGTGGAATAGAGAAGGCAGCATAGGGCATTGAAGAAACTATGCGTGCAACTATCCGCTTCTTGTTCGGAAAATTATGTTTTTAGTCGGCTGATATTAAATGTTGTGGCATGTGTCACGATTTATATGAGCTTATTGGTGGATGGAAATTCTTTTATGGGGAAAGAATGTAAAACCCACCAGGAAAAGATAGAATTAAATAAAGTTCATACAGTAATTTGAACTTAAATCGGGGAAGAAATCAAGTGGTGAAGGTAACATGGACCAAAAAGGAATTAAGTAAGTAAGGGACATGTGGCACAATGTGAGCCACACCTTTAGGACTATAAATAGTCCTAAGGGGATGAGACTTACAGAGGAAAAAAAGAAATCAGATTTTTCCACAAGTGTTGACAATGGAAGAGAAAGGGAGAAGAAGGAAAGAATTCTGAGACTTCTTCCTCAGATCTACGGAGATCCGTTAGTTAGAATCCGTTGGACCAAGAATTAAAGTTCGTACGACGAAGGGGCTTTATTATACTAAAGGAGGGATTTCATCGAAGGTCCGATAGAGGAATTTGGGGGAAATCGTCAGGGTTGTAGTTGGGATTCAGAACCCAGCAGTTCTTTATCTTTGAAAGAGGTGAGGATTCTTCACTTTGGTTTATTTTCCACTAGCATTATCTGAAGGCGAAGTTTGGCAGATGTAACAAAACAGGTGGCATATCTCTTTCAAGGGCCTTCGGCTGCTAATATCGACATACGGCCTCTGACACCTTAGTATACAGCATAAGCCTTCGCGCCTTCTAGCACTGACCAGTGATCGGATGTCTGACTGTCGACCGCCACAGTGTGACGGGACTAATATGTTGTGCCTGTTGGTGGCTTTGATAGCGACCATATTTTGGGTCCATAATGGTAGCCAGTTTTCAAGGTGTTGCCCGGCTTGGTGATATCATGCTTGTGTGTTATTTTATTGAATGTTAATATATGTGTGCTAATATATTAACACTGAAGAAATGATGTTTGGAAATTAATTATAAGCATGTGTTACAATTATGCAAATCTTGGGATGTATGCATGAATTAAATTGTCCATATAGCATTCATCATTATATGTTTCATGACATAACTTGCAATTAAGCTTAATTTCATTGCATGCGCACGGGGACATCGCATTAAGTGGTGTGGTGCTGGTTGATAAATCGACATTGCTTTGGTGGTGGGGGTGGGCTGGGTTAAATGGAATGACATCTATGAGTCATATGATTGATTAAAAAATGGTAAAGAAAACATGACCGAAAGTAAGAGGGATAGATCCTCTCTCAGTGAAAAGATCGCGTTATGGTCGGACATAGTCCCACGGTGGCTGGATTAAGTGTGCAGGATTGCGGATCGAGTGGTGAGACACCAAAATCATACCCACACAAAGGCGCATGATTTTGAACAAAAAATGGATTTTGAATATAAAATGATCATTGTGAATATCATCCAAAAAGCTTTTTGTTTACAAAAAATTGAAATTTTGTTTTGAGAAGTAGTGGTGTGGATCAGTGCCAAGAATGATGTTTTATCACACACACATGTACTTTCGGAGCGTTGTGTGTGAGGGGAATTAGTTAAGGACTCGAGTTTGGTGAATCAGTTGAGGACTGATACATGGAACATGGTGAGTCACATCTCATTCATAATGTAGAATTCCATTCTGATTTATAATCTTAATTGGAATGTATATATATATATATATATATATATATATATATATATATATATATATATATGTATATATATATATATATATATATATATATTATTTTATTTTATTTTATTTTATTTTATTTTATTTTTTTGTGGCAGCGATATTGTGTGCATGTTCGATGGACTTGAAAACATATCGAAGCTATGACACTATTACGAAGGACTGTGTCTAATCCCATGTGTAGTGTTAAGCATGAAACTGTTGATGCGAATTCACTTGCAAGTATGCGATATTATAAAATGGTTTCACGAAGAATAGATACATTTCTTTCTTAATGTTGATCATGATGCAAATGCTACGGAGTCGAACAAGTAATAAAGTGGATTTTAGTCGAGATATCGATCCTGAGATCTCGAAATTTTGATCAACTACCACGACTACTCATTTCTATACTATTTGGACTATATTAGACAATTTGTATCATCTTTGAAAGCCTTAAAATGGCAAGGTGAATTAATAACAAATGAATTGAATATTGAAATAATAAAATTGTAAATTTAAGTGAGAGCGATTATCTTTTAAAGGGAGCATTGAAATACGGCTATTGTGAAACATCGATTCACGTAGATTACCTTTAGTTTGCTTAATGAACTACGAGGTTTAAACTAGTCGAGGAAAATGATAGTGCGATTGGATCTGTGACCCACCTTTCATTATCGCTTCCTTTGTTTCTCGAGAAGGCAGAGTGTTAGATAACTACTTTAATACAGGTTGCCTTGTTACGGATATTTTTCTTTCGATACTTCATACCCACAGCACTTGGACTATAAACCTTAGCTCAGATTTAGTCATTGCATAGGTTTACACTATCACTGGTTTCTCTTCCTCAAGATTAGAATAAATAAATGCCTCTCCTTAGTTAGTTCGCGCTGGCTGCAGGATCGGAATTCATTGGTCCCGAGTGGGCTCTGCATTTTAAATTGATAAATCATTATTCGATCTTGTCTCCAGTGAAGGAGGATTATCGATTTACTTCTCTGAAACACATTAGATCATCAATATCAGGATTATACCTTTCGGAAATTGTTCATCATATAGGGAATGCCTTCTACGTGTCCTCGAGAGAGCCTGCCCAGGAAATCAGAGGCAGGCGATCCAGTTTGGGTATGAGACAACGACATTTGGGATCAGTGAGAAGAAAATACACAAGACCGACAAGTAGATTTACAAGCGTAGTTCGTGTAGAATAAATTATACGAAGATCATTTATTGATATTGTCAATTCAATGGGCGGTTTCTAAATCCTTGAATTACACCATGATAGCTTAACATTCGAAAGCAAGCTTGTAAATAAACAATGATATAGTTAAAATTCCAAAATTTAGTAAATTCAAACAACGATGGTAATTTGAAGAAAATAAGATGCGCATTAATTAAACTTCTTATATACTTGTCAGTCCAAATTTGAAATAAAAACAATAAAGAAAAAATAAAAATAAAACAAGAAAATTAAAATCCCAGGGCCCGACAACCAGATCTCTCTTAAATTATGAAAAAAATTTAGTTCCTTACATTCATGGCTACATGACTATATAGGGTTACGAAGTTGGGCCTGTTTAAATTACCTCTTTGGACAGTTAACGCGTTTGGTTGTTGATGTTGCGACATGATTCTTTATCATGACCTCTGTTGGCTCGCGATTATGCCATGAAGGCTTTGTTTGGTGATGACGATGTTATATCTCTTAGAGCATTTGCCATGACGAGTGAATGGCCGTCGTGACCTTACGTTTGTGTCGATGGCCGCGGCGGTGAATGACGTCGCGACTTGCTTTTTCTGGAAACTACGTATTGCGACGGCAAGTTGTCAGCGACCTCTCTTGATCGGCGGATGTTGCGACCTTACGTTCTGTACGTGGATGCCATGACGCCGGTCTGTCTGGCCAATGCCGTGACCCTTCGCCCGCGCTGGCTGATGTGCGGCCATTTGCGTGCGATGTCGACGCCGGTGCTAGTTCATTGATGTCGGATAATACGCGACTGTGATTGTTATCGTGACCTTTCTTTTCCTTGCTTACATTGTTGCAACCATTTAAGGATTATCGCGACCTCTCTTACGTGCGGCGATGTCGCGACAGTGACCTTCCCGATGTCCGGCGGCCGATGCGATGTTGATGTCGCGACCTCTTCCAGATGTCACGACATAAATGTTCAGTCAATTATTTATCTTATTTCGCGACTTTTGACTGATGTCACGACCTCATTGTCCACTGTAATGGACTTGATTCTGTCGCGACTTCAAAGGGATGTCGCGACTGCAATTCTTCTTCTTTATCAATTCATTTGCCGCGCATTGGAGTTTACATGGCCTTGACTCTTTTGTCTTCCATTACTCTTGTTGCAATGGAGTTTGTAATTGCGACCTTGATGAATTTTCATTGCTATCAAGGCTTGCGACATCAATTCTTTGATCCTTGTCGCCTTTTAACGCAAACTCCTTCCAGCCCGATTATATCATTAATACTCATCCACCTTACGCTCCTTTTTCTTCAAAATTCCTCTTTTCTCTTGAGTTCCTATTTGCATAACAGTTTGGTTAGTTATTCCATATTTCTTAACATAAATCAGTCTTTTTTATATAAAAATCAATCAGAAAAATGGACTGAAAATGGATGACTTTTAAGCTCATCAGTGCACTTAGGTGGGGAGTAGCCTCTGTAGGAGTTTACTCTACTAGGCATTGCTTACCCCGTCGTGGGACTCCCTTTTAGGTACAGGGTCGACACCGGTGAACTACGCTAAGACGAGGCCGTGATTGTGAAGAAGGCCGACATGTGGCCTTGATAAAACTTTTGTAAAAAGTATTTTGGATGAAAGAACAATTTGAATAAATTCTTTAGATGTTAATAGAGTCGGGTATGTAATTATGGTAAGAGGGTCATGATTGAACTCTTATGGACTGTATTTAAGTGTATTATTCTCATATTTTAGATTTAAATATGAATGAATGGGTCCCGGTGAGGGGATGTATTTAGGTGGTGCCGAGTGACTCGATGTCCACAAGTAGTTGGTATCGGTATGGTACCAAGACTTAGGTGCACAAAGACCTAAGGTAGAAATTACGCGAGGTTGACCAGGTTAGTCAGGACCCCCAGTGGGGGCGTCACAATGTCGACCATAATTGGGTACGGTCTTTCACGAGGGGATCTATCCCTTCTTTTCGATGCTAGACACATTTTTCTTTACCATTTATTCAGCGTGCGACTCTGGCTAGAGCGTTGTCCCAGTCCAGCAACTACACCCGCAAACAAACGCACAAACCCAGCCGATTTACCAACCATGCACTCGCGCACCCATTGTCGATGTCCGTGCATATGCAATGAAAAATGCCACTGTATGAATGCTATATAAGACATTTACATACCATATTTTATACTCAGTATCATGAATAACTATATCAACCGCATATAATTTACATCCATCCATATCAATATATCAAAACACGCATATATCAATATAAATTAGCACACAGTCAACATGTCGAGCTATGAGCGATCCACATACACGAGAGAATTTGTAAAAATAATAGAGTGACAACAGGGCCCCAAACTTGGCCACAACCAGGCCTTAGAACTACCTAAAAACTGTCCACAAACAAGCCACACACAGAGATTATGAACCAGCCACAAAACAGTTAGAAACTGTCTAATACAACTCTTTGAAAAGAGTGTGAAAAACCTAAATATTTGAGAACTAAATGGAATTAAATTTCATATGGTTAGATTCTATACTCAAAGAATTTCCATAGAGTCCAAGAACATGCGAATCGAAGTTCGAACGAGAAAGTTATGGCCGTCCAAAGTTGAAGTTGTCGATTTCGCATTGGTGTGCGAGATTTTCCAGAACAGTCCTTGTATAATTGAATGCTACTTTGAACAAACATAGCATCTGCCGTCTTGTATCGTAGATAATTATATCTACGCATGTAATCCACCTCCACGCTGTCACGAATATATCTAACATGCATCATGGCAGTTTATAATATGCATAAATCATGTTCATGCTACTAGTCGACTTGCATCATTTACTCATAATAGACACCATCGAATACACAAGATTTCAGGCTGTGGCAATCTGGATTCTCCAAGCAGGTTGTGGCATAATTGATGCTCACACAAGGCCTCAAATTGGTCTTCACATGATGCCAAAGTAGGCCACGCAATCATACAAAAAAATCAACACACAATCAAGCCATGTGTAGGCCATAAACAGTCCGGGTTCAGCCTTGGGACTGCCATCCATAACCCGGCGGGTGCCTCACGTTCAGCCATGCCAGGTTATAAACTAAGGCTACATGGCGCTAGAAATTTCCTCCTATTAGGATCATGACACATATCCACTGATTTGTTATAATTAGAGTGGCCACCTAGATTTCTAAAAGCAAGTTGTGGCATACGGGATGTATAACCTGACCCACACAAAGACCTCAAATCGTATAACACATCCCCTTAGAAAGGAAGTAAGCCAAAGGAGGAGGGGTTCCTTACCTCTTGTAGTGCAGTCCCAAATCTGATGGCTACTCTTCCCTTTTTTCTTTCCATTCCTTCTTCTCATTTCTCTCTTTCTTTTCTTTTCTTTCTTTCATTTCTTCTTCTTTCGGCACCTTCATTCCTTTCCTTAAATTATGCTCCTCCTCTATGAATTGATCACATTTTTTCCATTTGATATAATTCTCTTTTCGTTTTTCATTCTCCATTTTAGTGACACATGGTTTCCATGTGTCATATTCACATCCATTCCACCTTCCCATGGTACAAGGGTGCCATGCATTTATCATGTATGGCATTTTCACCACGCCCAGGAACCTGTTATGGTTATGATGCCATATGGCACTCCGCCACTTGTCACCTTGCCATTCATCCGTTTCGCCTCAAAGTACTTGAAATTTCGTGCATGCTGGGTTGGCCAGCGAAATTCATGCAGGCAACTAGATTCCTGAGACGAACTCAAAGGTGGTCAGTTTTATCATCAAGCTCTTGAAAATTTTCTAGGTTTTTCAACCTATCTTAAATAGTGCTAATCCACCACTTTTCCATTCAAAATTTGTACCCGGGTTTCACATTGTTCCACCTTTAAAAGGAATTTAGTCCTCGAGATTTACATAAATCACACATGCATATCTGATAGTCATTTATTATCAAATGACTAAACAACGTTCTTCATCCTCAAAAATAAGAAGGGATAAACTAGCACGCATTTAGCATGTCTCAGTTACATATTTGCCTCCTCACTCTTAGGTCTTTGCCATAACACCTTCATTGGTCTGTAGTTTTGCGCGCAAAGGCAGTCTCTTATCCATGATACACACCAGGGTCCCTCCTCGAGGTCCATCTATGTCGACTTCAATAAGCTCGCCCCCAATCCACTGCATGAGTTAGATGCGGGTGTACTTCCGAACATGGAGACATGGAATACCTCGCGAGCTTTTAGATAAACCGGTGGTAAAACCAGCGAGTGAGAACACATGCTGCCCTCTCGAGCTTATCTTAGGGACAAGATGAAGCCTTAAGCGATAGCTTTCCTCATTTGCTGAACTTAATCACTCCTCTCTTAGGCATCACCTTCAGGAATACATGATCGCTCACCTCAAACTCTAGAGGTTGTCACCACCTGTCAGTGGCTTCTACCATTTCTGGCTGTGAGAAAGATGTTTCCCATATCAAATCCACCTTTATACTTAGGAGTGTAATGCCAACCAATTCAGACAATGGTGGATCTCTCTCTCGCCCCATCCAGTGAAACAAGCCCAGGAGGTCGACATGGCCTCCCATATAAAGCCTCATACTGGGTGCCATCTGTACCTTCTCCCACCCCACAGTAGCTGTTGTTGTAGGCGAACTCTACCAAGGGCAAATGCTCTTCCCAACTTCCCTTAAGATCTAGGACACATGCTCTCAGCATGTCCTCTAAAACCTGTATGGTCCTCTCCAACTAGCCATGCAATACATGAATAAAGCGGTGCTCACCATCAAGCGTGTTCCCCATGTCTTTGGAAACTTTCCAAAGTGGGCGTAAACACAGGATCACGGTCGAATCACATGGACATTGGCACTCCATTATGGCAGGACGATCTCACATTTGGTTTATCTTTATAATTCCTCCCAATATGAGAGGTCATTATACGACTAGAAAATGTCTGCCGACTTAGTAGGCAGTCCACTTCATCGCACTGTATCATGCTTTTATGATCTCGCTGGCAAGTGAGTCACAAAATCCATTGTGATATGTTCCCACTTCCACTCTGCTACCTCAAGTAGCTAGAGTAGCCCTATTGGCCTCTAGTTCTCATCCTTTATCTATTGACACGTGAGGCATCGTCAAACGAAATCCCCAACGTGTTTCTTCATCCCTCTAGTAATACTAGAGGCAGAAGAATTCTGACCATTTATCTAGAAGATTACCATCAACGTGCATGACTAACCGTCACGTACCATTATACAGTCACGGATGGAGCATGATATCTACGTATCTATCCACGAGGACTCAATCACTCACCTTTCGATGGGGAAGGTGCCTTCACTAAACTCCCCTAAAATACACTTGGGCGATCATGCGTATTATAGTCAAATTGTCCCATAACCATGGTGTCTGCTGCTCAGGAAGTACTAGCCAATACTACCCATGACTTCCAACTGAGTGCATCAGCCACCATATTTGCCTTATCGGGATCGTATTGCAAAGTGAAGTCATAATCTCAAATACTATCATTTGCGCTGTCTCTCATGAGTCTGCTGTGTAAATATATACGTCAGACTTTTGTGGTCTGAGAATACCTCGAATTGTTCACCATATAGATAGTGACACCAAATCTTCAAGGCAAAGGCTATGGCCGCCAACTCCATGTCATGTGTGGGGTAATTCCTCTTGTGGTTCTTCAACTGCCGAGAACCATAAGCTACAACGCTCCCAAACTACATAAAAACACATCCCAGTTCGTCCTTAGACGTATTGTAGTACACTGTGTACATCTATCCCCTTTCCGGGACTATCAGAATAGGCGTTGAAGTAAGCCTCGTTTGATTCTGGAATGCGCACGCCACACAAGTCATTCCGCCGGCAGTCTCCTTCGGTCGACTTCATCATAGGTGCAGCTAATCAAGAGAAGTTCTTAATGAACCTCATGTAATGCCTTGCCAATCGAAAATGTGTATCTCTCGGCCACGACTTAGTTTCTCCTAACTCTATAGCACTTTGACCTTCTCGGGCGCGATACACGGCGACACTACATGTCCCAGAATCTCATCTCATTAATTTAAAACTTCTTAACGAGCTTAGCATTACAGCGGTATTCTCACGAGTGCTTGGAGAACAATCCTTAAGTGATCCCCATGCTCCTCCTCCGACTTGGAGTAGATCAAGATGTCGTCAACGAAGACTTGATTCGAAGCACGGAGGGTATCCTGAATCAACAAAATTTATACCTATTTCCTCCTACTGCCGTAGCATTGCTACTGTAGTATAGTGGCTCTAGGGTCGAACACGGGGATGGGTTTTCTTCGCACAAATGATTTGCAGTTAAGGCTAAAATGGTGAATTTGGTTTGGATTTCAGGGTTTTGTAAAAACAGTGGAGTTTGATGGTTGA
The DNA here is from genome assembly GCA_016808115.1 of Tetrastigma voinierianum. Classification (NCBI taxonomy): domain Eukaryota; kingdom Viridiplantae; phylum Streptophyta; class Magnoliopsida; order Vitales; family Vitaceae; genus Tetrastigma; species Tetrastigma voinierianum. The sequence continues at coordinate 133,587 of JAEQBH010007419.1, read as the reverse complement.
ACTGGAAATAAGGTGAAGTAAAATATAAAAGAGAGCTCCTTGAAGCATCAGGCTACTGGGTTTGGGTTCAAAAGGTAACTGAGGGGTTCTCGAGCCCTTTTCCTTGCGTTGGGGAGGATGACCTATAGTCATTTCCTGAACCGAATCTTCATTTGGCTATAAAAATTGGACCCCTAGTAATTTTCCTTTTGAAAATAGGATTTACTGAGCATTAATGGCCTCAAACATTAAAGACGTATCCTCTTGACCCATCTTCCAATGACTCATAAATGGAAACTAATGAATCTTAGTGGATCTAGCAATAAGCATCCATTGAACCCTAAAAGATTGCCAAGTACTGATCATTCAAGATGCGTCCAAGGGATCTAAACCTGGCGAGGTTACACAAGGCCTGAAAACAACGGTGAATACTGCGTGAGACCATGAAAACCTCGGTTAGGATCACACCCAGTAGCCTTCTCCTTCAAGGAGGAAGGGTTTCTAACCTCATCCTCGAGTTGTCATCCCTCGAGGGTGTTTGGGTAGTGAGAAAGGAGGAAGAAAGTAGAGGGAAAAAAGAAGAAACTAGAAAAGAGCGGGGCTTGGTCAGAGCCTTGGTGCCCAAAAATCCGTACAAAGTAAAAGTCGTCTTTTACAGTGTCTTATCTGGGGCTTTTATAGCCAAGACCCCATTACAAATTATCAAAAACAACAACAAAATACTATTACGGGGGGGAAAGGGCAAATTGGGAAGAAATCCAAAAAGTGACAAAAAAAATCAAAAATTCAAAAGCATGATGAACAGTGTCACAGGAAATGGCAATTTCGCAGTGGCTGCCTGCAAGATTTCACAAGGCTCTCTTCTTCTTCTTCTAGGTTTCTAAACTGCAGTTCCGAATTCAACTTGAATTCTCCATGGTTAAGCTGATTCAATAACTTTGATTAGTAACCTTGCTAGGTCCTTAACATGCCAATTGGGTTAATTAGGGCGATTACTTGTATTAATAAGGGTAAAAAATAACACTATTTGGGTAGTAATCACACCCCCAAACCGACACATTGCTAGTCCCTTAGCAATGAAAGAATAAGAAAGCAATCAAAAGCAAGATGAGCAATAAATATATCTACACAAAAATGGTTTTCAAAATCATTGAAGAGATAAAACCCAACCTACAGTGTAACACCCCAAAATATACCCTAATAGTTTTATAACATGTTTAGGGTATAAAATAAGTTAAAATTGTATTCGTTCGAAAAAAAAATGACATTTTTATGAAAAAGGGTAAAACGGTAATTTTGTTGCTTTGGAAAATTCTGGAAAATTTCTAGATCTCGGATGATGAAACGGACATCACCGTTGGAATCGTCTCACAAAATCTAGTTACTCTATCAAATTTTGTTACATTCAGGGACGGTCGAATTTTCGAATTCGAGGAAGTAGCAGGCGTCAGTTAACCCAGCGAGATTACGAAAAATCTCAAATTTTAACAATATTTAAAGAATGTTCATTTAAGATTATTGAAACTTGAGTAGGCGAGGAAATAAATTGTTTGAAATTTGAAACAGTTGAGATGGACAAGGGGACATGTGGGCTGCCTTAAGCTTATATATATATATATATATATATATAATAAGGGAGGAGGAGGGGCAACTGCGAGCAGAGAGAGTTTTAGTTTTAGTTTTTTTTTTTTCTTCTCTTCTCTTTTTGATACACGGAGTTTCGACGTCGAGTCGTCGGGCGAACGAAGTTCGTCTAACCGATGAGAGACTCTGGCGTGATCATAAAAGCATGGGATTAGTCGAAATTCAAGTAAAAGTTCGGAAAATCTTAAGTTTATTATTTTTTCTTAGATCTCTACGGGCGTTCGCGAATCAAATTGGTCAGACCAAGAGACAAAGTTGATACTATAGCCATGACTACGGCGTGGGTACCAGGAAATCTTGGAGTTAAGTCAAACTCCACGGTGAATTTTCCTACTTGGAATAAAAGTCGTATGGCGGCATGGGTTGTTTGGGGCCGGAATGGGCCGGGTGTGGTTTCAATCCCAAGATTTTTTGGGGCCCGAATATTGAAATATTTGGGAGCGGATTTACAATTGCAGTCGAGAAGCGTGAAGGATATAAATTAGATAAAGAATAAGAATATATATAAATATATGATATGATATGAATAGATGATATAAATACATGAGATTAGGAAGTATACGATTAGACAACACATGCTAGAAATGCACAAATGATAGGAAAATAGTTACATGTATGGAAAGTATGGAATTAGTATGTTTTGGGTATGTAAACTAAGATTTTAGTATGGCAGTATGAGTTTTTATGGATTGATTGTAGGATGGTTTTATGCCATGTTTTTGGCATGTTTGGTGTCGTGTTTGTGGCATGTTTTGTGGCCTCAATTGGAAGGATAATGTCGTCGGTGGACATGGGCTGTTCTGGGATGGTTTTGGGTCAAAAATTGGCGTGGATCGGAGCTGCAAAGGAGATATTGGCACGCCGGTGTGTGGAAGCCACGCTATTGCGTGGCTGGGCTCCAATTTGAAGCCACCAGTGCCTTGATTGCGTGGGTTTCACGTAACCCACATACTGTGAAGCTTCAACTAGGATGACCATAACTTCTTCGTCGAACTCCGTTTCGAGGGTACGTTCTTGGAGCTCTATGGAAAGCCCTTTGAGTCTAGAATCCATCCATATATAGATTTAGCTTCTGATATGAGCTTATAATAAGTCGAAACGAAGGAAAAAACCAGTGGCTGCTGCTACTGCTTTGCCAAGTCTTTGCACAGGATTTATGATTTCTTCATGACTTGCAATTTGCATAACTCCTTCATTAGGACTCCATTTTGGGTGTTCTTGGACTCTATGGAAAGCTCATTGAGTCTAGAATATAACCATATGCTATTTAATGGAATTTGGTGCCCATATCTTGTCTGAAAATTGAATTGTTTTACCAAGTGTACTAATCGCTTGGTTAAAGTCAATTGGAATACGTGATAAGAAAAGAGATAGATATGACCAAAGAAATAATATCACGTAGATTTGATATGTAAGGAGTATAGAGAAAAGAATAAAATGATAAGCTCGAGAGAACACGTATAATTGTATGGCCTAAGGCCAGGATATTGAATGACAAAACATATGTGATCGATTAGCGGCATTCCTGGTAGTGCTCACGACATACATTCGTGGGCGGGAATGTTCTTATTGGTGCTTCGGCACTCTTGCTAGTACTCTGACATACGGTATGTGGGCGACGCGTTCGATCGGTGCTTACGCACTCACGCTGATGCTGCGACATACGGTACATGGGAAGCTTGCGGTTTGATCGGTGCTTGGCACTCTACTGGTGCTCGGCGCATGTTACGTAGGCAAGCGCGTTACGATCGGTTCTTGGCGCTCCTACTAGTACTCCCGACACTTTATTACGTGGGCGGACACATTTTGACCGGGGTGCTTGGCACTCTGCGCTGGTTCTCGGCACTTCTATTACGTGGGCAGGCACTTTCTGATCGGTGCTTCGACACTTCTACTAGTGATACGACACTTACATTGCGTGGGCGGGCGCATTATCCAGATTCGATCTTTCCCTTACCTTCGGGTTCTTGGTATTACTATGTCCATCTGTTCATGGTTTCGGTCTAGGTAAGCGACTATAGATATGTATATAAAAGTACATGAATAAGACCGATTATGCTTAACATACTTACAATGCAGGTGTTGTATTGCCTTGGGTACCATACGTTCGATTTGTAAAACAAAGTCATGAAACATGTAAAAGAGCGAATCGAATACCCGCCGAAGCATGAATATGTATAGTGAAGAATATGATTATGATATAAACCTATAAATCTATTTGTTTTTGGATATGTTAGTCTGTGAACTCGAGTATATGTATTTGATGTCTGTACCTGTACGGTTTAATGTCCGTATCTACATAAATCGATATGACATTTGTATGTATTTGATATAATTTTGATATGTTCCGACTTGCCCCAGTACCTACGGGTACCTTACATAAGAATAAGTCAGAATAAGTTAGTATCTAGTATAAGATCAGAAATACAATAATAAGCTCTGTAACCTAAGTATAAGATCCGTAAGACAAGTATATGCTCTGTAATAAAAGTATAAGTTCCGTAAGATAAGTATATGCTCCGTAATATAAGTATCAGATCCGAAATACAAGAATAAGCTCTATAATACAAGTATAAGATCCGTAAGACAAGTATATGTTCCGTAATACAAGTATAAGATTCGAAATACAAGAATAAGCTCTATAACACAAGTATAAGATCCATAAGACAAGTATATGCTCCGTAATACAAGTATAAGATCCGAAATACAAGAATAAGCTCAGTAATACAAGTATAAGTTCCGTAAGACCAGGATATGCTCCGTAGTACAAGTATAAGATCCGAAGTACGAGTATAAGTTTTATGAATGCGTACGGGTACCTCGGAGTAAAAGGTCTAAGCATTGCCTCCTACGATAGATCTGCGGATAGTATTAGTACGACGAGTTTTAATTAGATGTCTTTTAGGAGATCTGAATAATTATAAGTCCGAGACAAGTATCAGTATAAGTCGGATATATATGTCCTTTGGGAGATCTGAACAAGTATACGTTCTCTATAAGTACAAATATGTGTATCTGTGGCAGATTAGTTGATGAAATTTAAATATATATTACGCATATATATTCTTCATTATATTCTCCTATAAATGAGTAATAGTGCATGTGTTTACGTATAAGTCATATGTTTCCCACTAAGTGTAAAGCAGCACGGGTTTCTAATCCCAGTGTAGGTACATGAGAAGACGTCCTCAAACTTCCGCATACTGCCGGCCTAGCACACTAGTAGGGGTTCAGCACGCATGTAGGTTCGCGCTGGTTGTAAATGTAAAGAAGTACGAGTTTTTGTGTATGTAAATGGGACTCGAGTATATGTGTATAGATTTTGATGGACACCACTCTAGTGGTAGTTTTTGTATATGTAAATGATTTTTTATTACAGGAAATTGTTGTATACCTACCAGTCTGAATTCGGCTACGGAAAAAAAAAAAAAAAGCAATTAAGAGTCGATCCAGTCTACCGCGCCTCGGGCGTGACATGCGGCCCTTGAGGATTATCAAAGCCTGTCCCGATGACCATCTCGGGAAGAGTGTGTGCTATCTGAGGCAAGTATTAAAGCAGTGTCAACTCTAGAGGAACCAACCTAACATCTTCCCTGAAAACCTAAGTGTTAGCTTTATTAGTTTTCAAAATAATATGCGAACCTCCCTCTCCTGACCTAAAGCTCTTGTTTAAACCTAGCAGACTAACCAACCTCAATAGATTAGGGTCCACTTTTGTGAAACCCCGAGAAAATCCAATTTTCTCAAAAAGAGCAAAATCGTAATTTCGGTAAAAATCCGAAATTTTTCTAGATCTCGGATGATGAAACGGATTTCACCGTTGGAATCGTCTTGCGAAATCTAGCTACCACGTCAATTTTCATCCGAATTAGGGAGCGGTCGAATTTGCGTTCGAGAAGCGAGCGTCGTGCATGACACATATTGAGCTCAAGGTGGGGCTGTAAGATTTCGAGAAATTCAATTTCTAGAAAAATGGCAAAATCGTAATTTCGGTTGCAAATTGTAATTTCGGTTAAAAATCAGAAATTTATTCTATGGATCTCAGATGATGAAACGGATTTCACCGTTGGAATCGTCTCATGAAATCTAGCTAGCACGTCAAATTTCGTCGAATTCCGAGACAGTCAGAGTTGGCACGTTTTTCGAGGCATCGAAGTTATGGTGCCGAAAAATGATTTTTGATGTGACGAAAGTCACATATAACACGTACTCATGTGCCATAAGTGGAATGAGTAGAGAAAGTATGAAAATGGACGGCCGAGATAGTGCCGAATGTCAAAATGGGAAAGAAGACATAATGATTCATTTTGAAAAATGATTAAATGATAATATGCCAAAATAGGGAATGTCATCTCTTTGATTCAAAAACAAACAAAACGTGAGGTGGGAGATTGGATCTGGGTAGGGTGCGAAAATAGAGAAATGGTGATTTTAGAGAGAGAGGTAAAGGCACTTCTCTCTAAAATCGTGGGAGATCAGGGCAGATCGGTCGTCGGGACAAGAAGGGAAGGCGCTCTACGGCGTGGGTATCGGGATTTAAGGAGTTTTAGGCAAACTCCGTGAGATAGGGGTTTCTCCCTACTTGGGTTTTACTCTTTGTTTAAGTACTTTGTTGATGTTTGGCGGGGAATTTGAATAAGTCATGAGGGCCCCGTTTGTCCAGTCCTAAATCTTGGGACGAATTATTATAATTTTAAGGAAGCAAATGGTGTAGCCCTTGGTATCCGCGCGCATGGCTGAATGGGTTTGTTAATTGTGCATTATGTGTTAATGCATGCTTTGATGTGTATGAGCGAGAAATGGCCGTGAGGTCGGGTTCACTAAATTGAATCGATGATTGGTGATTTGCTCGGAGCCAGCGAGGGTTTTATTATTCAGAATAGTGTTCACAAAATAATTTTTTGTGGAAAATAATGGGGTTTTAGTCACCGAGGAGTAATTCCAGTTAGAATTTGCTCGTGTTTGATCATTAGCCCATGTGAGCTAATTTTGATGTGATGAAATGCGAGAATTATAACATGAGAGATTATGTGATTTAAATTTATGTGAATATATGCATGTTTATATATTTGCATGTGTTATAAAGCGTAATGGAATTGGCATCATGCATTCCATATGCCTTTAGGGCACCACAGGGCGATAAGAGTGAGTGCATGAGGTGAGTCTAGAGAAAATGGTTTCGAAGGGTTGTCTAAAAATGATAATTATCGGAGGGTAGTCCATATTAAAAAATATCAATCGTCGAGCGACCAGTTGATATATGGAAATTAGTCATACATAATATCAATCGTCGAAGTTGGCCCAATTGATATACATCGAAGGGTAGTCCACTAAATATGACATCGGAGACGGTCCACTACTTATACATCGGAGGGTTGTCCACAAAAATGAAACAGGTTCTCATGTGGTGACGAGTGTGAGAGTCGATCGAGGACTCGGGATATATGAGGTGAAACGGAGTTAGACATTCAAGTAGGATCATGTGTTTGCTTGAATGTGTGTTTGTTTGGAGCATTGCATATGCGCACTTAGGTGTTAAGCCCGCGGGGTGATTCCACTGCGAGCATTAGCTCACTGCGTGGGGGGATGCTATTTTGCAGTGCGAGGAGTGCGAGACCGGTTCATCATAGAGGCCGTTTAGAAGAAAGCGGATTGTGGCTTTTTGGGTTATGATGTATGACATGTATTAGAATTCTCTAATTTTAATATATGTATGTGTTGTATAAAGTAGAATTTGAACTCTTGAAACTATTGGATATAGTTGGATATAGATATTGTGATGAGTATTAGTTTATGAGCCCAAGTGGCCGTTTTAATCATAGATTGTTATATTGGATTGTTTGGGACAGGTTTTATACAGGTGATGTATCTGGGTAGAGCTCTCTATTACAAGGGAGACTACGCCCCCGTTACCTGTGTGAATGTTGGGTAGGTTATCGAGCATTCCACGGAGTATTCGCGGAGTTGGCGGGTAGTCGAAGCGGACACCACGGTTTTGGGGGCGTCACGGGGTTATCGGAACATCCACGGTATTAGCGGGTTGATGAGTCAGCGGACACCTTTCGGTTTGAGCGTCCACGGGGTTATCAGAGCATCCTGAGGTATTGTGGGATTGGCGTGTGATCAGCGAGACACCCCGGGTTTTGGGGCGTCCGCGACTTAGTATCGAGCTTAGGTATACGACTACCTAGGGCTTGAGGGGATTTGGGCTTAGGCCATAGTCTTTGAGGTATTAGAACATCACCACTAGGTGTGGTTAGATGTTGAGCGTAGGTATGAGATTACCTAGGAAATCACGGGACAAAACTAGGATATTGCATGCATGTGTTTTGTGTGTTTTGTGTGATTTGATAAATTTGTTGTGTGAAAAAATATGCATAACATGAATGGTTATGTATTGTGATTGGTTTGTGTGGTTTGTGTGCTTGGTGATTAGCACATAGTGTGTAGGAAAAGTGTGGAGTTTTACAGTTAGTAAAACTGGAAAAGGAAAATAAATGAAATAAATTATACTAAATTTATTTGGGAAAAGGAAATAAAATTTTAATAAATTTTATAGTTGAACTCATAAAAGTTTTGAGTTGTGGATGTAGTATTTAAGGATTCTTGCATGTAGAGGTAACAGAGCTCTCGTGGAGAATGAAAAAAAAAAAAAATGAGGAGAGAAAATTTTGGTTTTAGTTTTACAGTGTGCAAAGCTTGAAGAAAACTAGGATAAAATAAATTTAACATAAATTTATTTAGGTGTACTGGAGAAAAAAAATGGAAAAGTATTTTTTGTGTCTCCAGTAGCAAATAAATGAAAAAAAAAATGATGAAGTGAAGAAAATCATTTTCTAAGGTGTTTAAGTAGTTTGAAAAAAGAAAAAAGCTGAGAGAAAATCAAAGAAATAATTTTTTAAAATTTATTTGATATTCTTTGAAGAAAAAAAAATTATACATGTATATATTTTTTTTACGGTGTTTCGATGATTGGAAAGAATGAAAAAAGTCACGAGCAACGAGGTGGAGCTCTTGCCCAATTGTCTTGTGAAAAAAAAAGATTTTGTCTTACAACCTTGCAATTGTATTTACAGAGAGAAATTCTGGAAAAAAAAATTGTATTGAAATTGTATTGCAAGAGAAGGGTGTAGTTGTGACAGTTTTGTATTGCAAGAGGAGGGAATTGGCAGTACAAGAGAATGCATGTCAATTGGAAAATTGTATTGCAATATGGTGGTGTAGTCATTTGAGAATTGTATTTGCAATAAGAAGGTTGGTTGTTGAGCCATTACTGTTCCTGTCTGCCGGATTAATATTACAAGGGTGTGTAGTGGAATGGAGGAATTGTATTACAATATGGTGGGCTTAAGGAGCTATTTTTCTTTTGTATTCTGTAATACACTTGGTGTATTGTGACTAGAAAGGTAGGGTTGGGAATTGTATTGCAGTCTGATTATTGTATTGTGACCAACAGTAGATGAACAGTAAAGGTCAACTGTGAATAGTAAATTTCGAATTTTTTTTTTGAAAGATAAAATAAAATAAAATCAAATAAAATGAGAGAAAATTTAAAAAAAAAATTGAAATTTTCAAAAATAAAATTTTTATTGATAAATATGATTTGATGTATTGAATAAATTGTCTTGCATTGCCTATAAATGTAAGGACATAGTATATAAAAATGTTTTAAATACATAATTGATTGCCTTGCATTACCTATAAATGCAAGGACAATGTGTATACACTGATTTATGTGTATGAATAGTGTCTCGAAATTTGTACTTATGCCTTGCAGAGATCTTGTATTGTGTTAACTACCATTTGAGGAAATTGTGATTCTTGTGATTTGTTGCGTAGAAATTATATGCATGTGGTGTAATGTGTATAGGAAAAGGGTGATGCTAAGGTTAGGAACTATGACCTTAGGGATTTGGATACTGATAGACAAGAAAGCTTGAACCTTATTGAAATAAATAAATTGAGTGGTTGGAATTTGCTTTGCCTTACAGGAAGTGACGGTGGTTTAGCCAGTTGTCAGATCTGTTAGTAATTGGCATGGCCGTTTGCTAGTTGGCGAAATGAAAATTAAATGATTCTTGTTTGCCATTGGAAATCGTAGATGGCTGGTCGAGGACGAGGGCCAAGTGGGGCGTCCGCAGGATCGCTGTGGGACACTGCAGGTAATTTGTCATGACCTTTCTTTGAAATTTGTAGGTATTCGCGTGGTACACATATAGCACAGGCTGCCTGTAGAGCTAGTCGGGAGTGCTGAAACCTCCCGGGAGGGTTTGAAGGCATCATTGCTCCAGGCATTCACGGGGAGGGGCAGGTGGTGACGAGACCATTTGGTTTATGCGAGATTGAGAAGGTGTTAGAGGATGCCAGAGATTACCTCGACTAGCACCCCGAGGATAGACAATTTGCATTCCGGCTAGAAAGTGAGGCCCCAGATATATGGTAGAAATGGTGAGGCTCTGAGACATAGAGGAGCCTTTGTATGGCAGGTTCTCCTACAGGGATTAGGGAGAGAATAAAGGATGATATATCGAGGGTTGCGGGTTTGGAATCTCGGGACTCTTACTCACAATGGACACGAGGATCATGGACATGTCGAGTTGATGTGTCTAGGTTGGTTGGTGGCCGGTTCTGGGGTCGTTATCGATTGTGGCGCCAGGGAGGGTTACGCTACCGCAGCGGGGGCCCGATACTCGTGTGGCCTTTAGGGGACAAGCATGACATTTGCCCCAGACCGGTATCACAGTCCATTTTCAGGAGACCTGATTAGCGGGTTGGCTAAGCGAAGCGCCTTAGAGAGGACGAGGAGAGGCCGGACTTTTTGTTACTGCCTCGAGTAGTTGAGTATGTGGATGTTTTCTAGATGAGCTACTGGACTACCTCCATAGAGAATTCGTAGAACTTGATGTATCGGGTTTTACGGTGCTACCATCTCATGACTCCGCATGGGATGGCATAGTTGTGTGCAAAAGCTGAGGTCGAGTTACGGGAGCTCTTGAATGAGGTTGTGAGCCGGCACTTCACCGCATAGGGCGCTCGGTTACATTTGCGAAGACAAGCCGCCGTGCATTGATTACCGACAGTTAGACAAGATTACGATCAGAATGCGGTACCCATTCTGGGGATCAGATAGCTTGTTTGATCGAGTTGAAGGAGGCTGGCGAGTCTACTTCAAAGTAGACCTTCGCACTAGTTACCATAAGCTAAGGGTTAGGGATACAGATATCCCTAAGACATCGTTTAGGACACGTTAATGGGCTAGAGTTCACGGTGACGCCTTTTTGGATTTGTGAGAATGCGTAGTGTTCATGTGGACCTCATCCGCTAGGGTGTTCAGCCTTATCAGATCAGTTATTAGTAGTCTTAGTGGATGACATTTTGACCTGCTCCCGGTCGAGTTAGGGCGTGAGTATCAGCAGGATCGTTTCTGAGTTGTTGAGAGACCATCAATTTGTCGTAGTTGATGGTCAAGGAGTTTTGCGAAAGCTGCGAGGGTGAGATTTTTAGGACATGTGGTCTGGCATCGGGAGTGTCGGTCGACCGAGGAGAGGTCGAAATTTCATGTAATGAGGTTAGCGGAGGCCAAGATATTGTCTTTGAGATATGTAGTTTCTTGGGATTAATTTGGGTGATACAGGTCGAGTGTTTGAAGTTGTCCATTTGGGGGCGGGGATCGTGGGACTTCTCCTCTGAGGACGAGGGGACTCCGTGGTTGGGATGGCCACTACCCAACGGAGAGAGATCGAGGATGCTCGGAGCACTCGGGATGCGGGTGTTGGTAGCAAGAGGGAGGATCAACCTCTTCTAGTTTAGGACCAGGGCTAGGATTGGGCATGTGAGATGGGATTGCCCCCAGAGATAGGGATCCCAGGGTTTGGGACCCGGCTAATCCCGGGTTAGGCGCCAGACGAGAGGGAGGTATACGGTTCATTCCTCCACGCTAGTAGGGTCGGAGGAACCCCGGAGTTTGGTTCGAGGTGTTATATAAAGCGCACTTCCGGTATACGAGGATAGGCGGAGGACGGAGTGTGGGTCGAGTCGGGGATAGATCGGAGTGGGCGCAGCGGAGAAGCATGGGTGGACCTTAAGATTGGTAGACATATTGGTTGTTGATGTCAGGCTTGACATGGATGAGTTAACAGCCATCGGGTCGTTAGTAATTGGGACCTTAACGGGTTGTGCCACGACACGACCTTGGATTTGGGCAGAGGTTAAAGTGACTAGAGAAGCTAGGAATAGATGTTCTTCCCTATGATGTAGGGTGAAAGTTGACCTGATAGGTCGGGATTATGAGTGAGAGATCTCTGAGATTTTGCTCATGGTGGACCCCGGGATAGGGTGTCACCGTGGCATTGTGCGTTCGTGTGCACGGTGGCTTGTCGCGTCGGTCGGGTGTGGGTGCAGTGCGGTCATTCACCACTCTTGGTGAGTATGGGTTGAGTTTGTTTTTGCAGGACTAATCAATGAAACTCATAGTTTGATTCAGGGAATGTGAGAGGCTCGATGTGTAAGCCGAAGAGTTATATTAATCGAGATGAAAGCACATGGTCAAACTATCACGTAGACTTAGAGTTAAGTGATAGGAGTCGGGAGTGACTCGAGAATTGGATACCCCTTTGGCAATTGCATTGGGTGTTGTTGAGCCGGCAAGGGCTCGGTGTATGGATGTCATACATGACATGGACTAGGTTGACGGTCCATTCGATTGTCAGCGATTGTGACCTTGGGAAGGTCAACGTTTACACACAAAGTAAGGGTTGTGTAGGGTTACACGTTGTGTGGATTATATACAGGTGTTAGAGGACACGCTACGAGCATACGTCCTGGGTCATAAGGGTAAGGAGCATTTTCCCTTAGTGGGATAGCTTACAACAACGGGTTATCGGCGAGTGATATCTGAGGTCTTTCATATGAGGCTTGGCATTGTATGGAAGGCCATGTAGATTACCGTTATGTTGGACCGAGGTGGAAGAGAGCTCCATTACGGGTCCTAATCTTATTAGAGACACCTCTGAGAAGGTGGGCTTGATCTGACGTGGCCCGTCTTCTCCGCGGCTGGAAGTGACCTGCGGTATGCGGATGTATGGCGTCGACCCTTAGAGTTCGAGGTTGGGATCGCGTTTTCTTGAAGGTGATGCACTGGGGAGGAGTGGTCGGGTTGGCAGCGGGAAGTTATCGTCCGGGGTTTATGGGGGCCTTTCGAGATACTTTCGAGGGTAGGGGTTGTAGCGATACCCGGTTCGGTTACCGCCCGGCATGTCAAAGTGTCCATGAGGGTATTTGAGGGTCTCCGTGCTCGGGTATCTCTAGATCCGGCTCATTGTGGTGGATTGAGGCCGATTGAGGTTGATAGCGATGGGACCTTTGAGGAGGACCGGTGTGCATTTGGATAGCCGTGATAAGGTTTTGTGACGCAAGACCATGAGGCTAGTGAGGAATGCTATGGCGGAACGCTATGGGTGGAGGTCGGCGTGGGAGCGAGAGAGCATGATCTGGGCCACCTGTCCTTCTTGTTTAGGGATGAAGGTACGTCGGTATAGTCGTTTAGCATTCAGCCTTTAGTTCACATGCATGGTAGAGTGCACTTGTATGCATGTGAGTGATTATGATTGTCCATTATTTCGAGACTAAAATTCCTTTTAAGGAGAATGTAAGACTCGAAATTCAATTTACGGAAAAATGGCAAAATACGTAATTTCGGTTACAAAGCCATAATTTCGGTTCAAAATCAGAATTTATTCTCTGGATCTCGAGATGGCCCAAGCAGTTTCAGTTTGGAATGTCTATAAATCTATTTAACTTACGTCAAAATTTGGTTGAATTCCAAGGCGAGTCGGAGTTGACACATTTTCGAGGCATCCGCGGTTCGAGTCTTAGAAAATGATTTGCTGATCTGACGAAGAGTCACATACTCTTTCTGTGCTCATGTGCCATAAGTGGAGTGGAGTAGAAAGTATGAAAATGGACGGTAGGATAGTCTTAGAATGTCAAAAATGGGGAAAAGAAGGACATAATGGTCATTTTGAAAAATGATTAGGTATAATAGTAAAATAGGAATGAGTGTCATCTCTTTGATTCAAAAATATAAGCCAAGAAAGCGGAGGTGGGAGATTGGATGCAGTAGGTGCAGAAAGAAAATAGAGAAATGGTGATTTTAGAGAGAGTAAGGCACTTCTCCTCTCTGAATCGTGGGAGGTCGGTAGTCGGTCGTCGGGACAAGAAGGAAAGCATACAGCGTGGGTACCCGGATTTAAGGAGTTTGAACAAAGCTCCAGTGAGGTAAGGGGTTTCTCTCTTACTTAGGTTTACTCTTTGTTTAAGTGCTGTTGATGTTTGAGTTGAATGAGGCCATGAGGGACCGTTTGATCGATCAAATCTTGGGACCGGGTGTTATAATTTTGAGAGCAAATGGTACAGCCACGTTACTGTCCCACGGCTGAATTGCCATGGGTTGATATTTATGCATTTATGTGTTAATGCATGCTTTGATGTGTATGAGGCCGGAAATGGCGAGTGAGGTGAGGTTCACTAAATGAACCGATGATTGGTGATTTGTCGGGAATAATGTAGGGTTTCACTATTCAGGAATATGTTCACAAAATAATTTTTTGTGAAATAATGAGTTTGGTCGAGTAATTCCAGTAGAATTGCTCGTGTTTGATCATTAGCCCATGTGAGCTAATTTTGATGTGATGAAATGCAAAATTACATAACATGATTGTGTGATTTAAATTTATGTGAATATATGCATGTTTATATATTTGCATGTGTTATAGGCTATTAATGAGAATTGGCATCATGCATTCCATATACCTTTGGGGGCACCCTAGGGCGATAGGGTGAGTGCATGAGGTGAGTCCCCAGAGAATGGTTTCGAAGGGTTGTCTAAAAATGATAATTATCGGAGGGTAGTCCATACTAAAATATCAATCGTCAGAGACGACCCAATTGATATACATTGGAGGTAGTCCATACATAATATCAATCGTCGGAGTCGGCCCAATTGATATACATCATAGGGTAGTCCACTAAATATGACATCGGAGACGGTCCACTACTTATACATCGGAGGGTTGTCCACAAATAAAACATAAGGTTCTCATACATGGCTGAGGCAAGTGTGAGGGAGTCGGTGAGGACTCGGGATATGAGGTGATCAGTTAGACATTTAAGTAGGATCATGTGTTTGCTTGAATGTGTGTTTATTTTGGAGCATTGCATATGCACTTAGGTGGAGAGTAGCCCACTTGGGGTGATTCCACTGCCGAGCATTAGCTCGCTCTTTGTCGAGGATACTATTTTCTGATCTGTGAGGGGAGCGTGCGAGGAGACGGTTCATCATAGAGCCGTTTAGAAGAAGCTTGGTGTGGCTTTGGGTTATGATGTATGACATGTATTAGAATTCTCTAATTTTAATATATGTGTTGTATAAGAGTAAAATTTGAACTCTTGAGACTATTGGATATAGTTGAATATAGATATTGTGATGAGTATTGGTTTATGAGCCTAAGTGGTCGTTTTAATCATAGTATTATATTAGGTGTTGGGACAACAGGTTTATACGGGTGATGTATGCGGGTGGGGAGCTCTCCGTACAAAGGAGACTCTGCCCGATTTTTGTGAATGTCGGGTAGGTTATATGACATCCACGAGTATTTCGCGGGTTGACGGGTAGTCAACGGACACCCCGGTTTTGTGGCGTCACAGGGTTATCCGACATCCACGAGTATTCCGCAGGTTGACGGGTAGTCAACGGACACCCCGGCTTTGAGGCGTCACAGGGCCCACATTGACACATGGCAAGATGCCATTGGATAGAAAAGTTAAACTAATGGGAAGAAGGGCATAATTGTAATTTTGGAAATTTTAAATGAGGAAAAGACAAAATATTGCATAGTGGTCATCTCCTACCTTAAGAGACCAAAAGAAAACGTGAGGGGTTGGACATTTCTTATAGTGGGCTTAGGTTTTAGTTTTTAGAGAGAGAAGGACCTCTTTCTCTCTAAGATCTCGAACAATCAGGCCATCAGTTTCTTAAGTAGAGAAGGAAGAGTTGTTCTCACGCGGCGAGAACTTGGCGCTTGGGCTCGGTTTTAAGGAGTTTGACAAACCATTGGTGGGGTTTCATCCTACTTGTTTATTCTTGGTTTAAGTGCTTTGTTGATGTTTGTGTTGGATTGAGTCGTGAGTGGTCGCTTGATCTCGTCCCAAATCTGAACCAAGTGTTGGGAAATTCTTAGAATCTGGGGTGGATGAAATTCAGAAAGTAGCTTTAGGGATCGTTTTAGGTGTTTGGTGATAATTTATTAAATAAATCATGTATTGATTGTAGGAGGCCGATATGGCCGTGGAAACTATTTCAAAAAAGTAGAACAAATGGTGAGAGTGGACGCCGCCGACAATTATGTTGCTGGGACTGGTGGAAAACACCTGTTTGTGTGAATTGGACCAAATCGTCTGACATGTTGTGTGCTTGAATTGCTGGAAATGAATGGCTTGGTATGTGTAATAGATAGGTTAAGATACGATTTTAATAAAGCATAATGACACACTATATGAAATAAAATTCAGCCTGTAAGCCACTGGAGATGATATTGTAAATTCTGCTAAAGTGAGCTTAATTCTGGGGGAGTTGGTAGATCAAAGAAACACAGGTTGGTTTGATGTTATCATAGAGGTCACAATTATATGGAATATAATCGTGTGTAAGCTACGGGCATGAGATCGCTGACGGCTCATGAGCTAAATTGGGTGATGGTCGATGTGTTGAATTACATGTGTACTTGTAAATTGATTGAGAATATGCATATTGACATACACAAGATAAATGGTTTTGAAATGGCATAATGCATCTTCATATGCATTGCAACCTAGAAGCTAGGTGTGAGTGCATGACATGGTTTTTTCGTAAAACAACAGACATGGTTGCGAAGAATTCACAGATGATATGCCTGAGAATTAAGTCAGAGGACGGGCCAATGATCATATCGGATGATGACCACGATCGCTTGAAAGCTCACCCAACCAATTTGCCTGAGGGTAGTCCCATACTTACCGAATACTGCAGTATGGTCAAAGAAACAACAGGTTTTGTTTTGAAAATGATTATTTTTCTCATACATGGCTTAGTATGTGAGTGAGTCTGGTGAGGGACTCGTGATACGGGCATCATGTATATATCTGCTAGATCAATGATTTACTTGAGTGTGTGTTTATTCTGGAGTGTCGCTATGCACTTAGGTGAGGAAAATCTGGTTTAGGGTGATTTCCACCATCGAGCGATAGCTCACCCCGCCGAGGATATTATTTTATAAGATAAGTGAGCTCGAGAGAGAATCGACGCAGAGGTCGATATTAAGAAAGTTTGTCAGGCTTTGATGCTTGGATACAACATGCATTAGAATTTAGAATTTTAATATGTGTTGTATAAAAGTAAACTTTTGACTTTGAAACTAGCTGATATAGTTGGTTTACATTGATGATGAGTATTGTAGTAGGGGCTCAAGAGGCCGTTTATTCCATATATGGTCATGTGATCGATACTGGGATTGTGTGTTTTATCTGGGCAGAGCTCCCTGCACAAAGGAGACTCCTCATCGATTTTCGTGGATGTGATAAGGTCACCCGACACTCACGAGTGTTTCCGCGGGTTGACGGGTAGTCAACGGACCCCCGGGATTCGGGGTGGGTGTCACACTTTTATTCCACAACTCCTTTTTCAGGCGCACGTCGAGGGTATCTAACTCAAAAATGTCCATGTAACTAGGGTCCGTAATCATGGCTCCCCAAACCAATTAAGCACTCAGGCATCAAGCCCATAAGGACTTCAACCACCAACTTTTCTGTGCTCACTGACTTTAATGAGCTGTGAAACCCAAAGACCTACAATTGGTTTAACTTTGCCTATTCACCCATGTAATGAGCACGGTCGGGTGGCTCCCAACCGCTTGGCTTAGTGGCAATCGAGCTTTCTAAAGACTTTCTATATACCCCTCACCATGCTCAGGTTTTAAGGCAAAGTGTCACAATTATTATTATTATTAATTTTTCTTTTCTTTTCTTTATCTTTTCTTTCTTCTTTTTTTTTTGAAAGACACATCACCTTTATTCGTGGGTCTCACCTATTGAAGGTGGTCAAAGTACTGCTTCCACTTTTGTAGGCATGTGAGGCAGCAGTTTTCAACTCATCAATGAAATCTAATGTGCACAAAGGTGTGGTTAGTTCAAAGGTGGAAGAAAAAAAGGTTGAATTCAATAAGAATTTCAACGGGGTTATCAACCTCAACTAAGCATAACACAATTCTAACATCAACAATCATTGAACAAAATTTCAATTTCATATCTAAGTTGGCATTACAAAAGTTTGAAAATCGGAACCAAAAGCATGAACTAGAAACTAAAAAAACATGCATTATATTGTAAAAACTAACTATAAGCTATCTAATCCAACAAGACAGACTTGCTCAAAACATGAATTAACACTTCCTTCCTTAACTCTCACCCCAACCGAATTCTACATTGTCCTTAATGTGGTTATGGAATGGAAATTTAAGGGAGGAAGTGATACCACCTTGATGAATTGTACCTGTTGTTGAATAGAAGACTTCGCAAGCTTTCCACCGAGACCTTATTCACTCCATTTGGGCTTCAAATGAACAAGTCGGAAGAAGAAAATAGAGGAAAAAAGTGACCAGTTGGAGAATTTATAAAATTACGCCTTTATCATAATTTCAAAAGTGTTCTTTCTATCTATATTTAGATTCTACACTCTCTAAGTTTTCCAACGATACCAAAATTACCCAAAACGGAGGTCAGATGAAAAAGTTATGGCAAAAGGAAAAATAGGTGCAGACTGTAGAATCGTTAAAATTCCTCAAATGCTGCGAATTTATTATTTTATTTTTTTAAGACAAATATTTTTTTGACAATTTTTCTCTTTTTTTCTTTTTTTGAAATATATATATATATAAAATTTTTACTGCACTATTCGTGATACAAAGGTTTTGTCATTGCTTTCCTCCAGGAAATGGTACAGTTATTAGTGATCCTGCAATTTCGTGTTGGTTTTTCGAATTCAGGTTATGTTAAACTCCCTACTGCATAATTTAAGGACAAACCTGCAAAAATAATCCAGGAAAAATAAAAAAATGTAGGAAAATGAAAAATGAGCTAAAAACAAAGATTAAATTAAAATTAGAGAAAATCTAAAGAGAAAAAACGAGTAAAACAAATGTAAAATAAAATAAAACCAAAAAAACAAAAAGAGGAGTGGATTCTACAGTCTCAGGGGAGACTGAGTCCACTCAACCCATCTTTTTAAGCCTTGTCTGGTGGTGTTGGCGGAATTGGTGGTGCTAGAGGCATGACTGGGGCAAATATTTCTTCATCAAACTCTCCTATACTCTCTATCAGCTCTTCTTGCAGTTTTTGAGCACAATGTCCTTCCTCACTTGTGCCAATCAGGCAAACTTTGTGAAACCCCAGAAAATCCATGATTTTGGATAAAGGGTAAAATAGTAATTTCGGTTGAAAATCCGGAATTTTTCTAGATCTCGGATGACAAAATGGACTTTTTCGTTGAGATCGTCTCACGAAATTTAGCTACCACGTCGAATTTCGCTGATTCCAGGTGGCTCTGATTTCACGCTTTTCGAGAGCGTGATGTCGGATGACACATGGCAAGGTTGGGGGATGCCCCATGGCATCCTAAGAGAGTGACACTTGGCAAAGCCATGTGGTCCACTTGAAAGAATATCTCACAATGAGCCATGTGTGGGAAAAGGAATCCCATGGCTCACTGAGGGTTTAAGAAAAATAAGAGAAAAATATGGAAAAATGAGAGCCACACCTTTAATTTGAGGAAATGAAAAATTTCTCCTTGACCGGATGAGTGGTGGTCCCAAAAGGGAGAGAAATGAGGAGAAATGTAGTGGAAAATGAAATGAGAAAAGAGAAAAGAATAGAAAAGCAAAAAAGGGAAGGAAAAGAAAGGAAAGAAGGGAGTCGAAGAGAAAAGAACTGTGAGAGAGAAAAGGAGGAAAAGGAGAAAGGAGAAAGGAAAAGAAGATTTTCCTGTTTCAAGGTCAGACGCTCTGACAATCAGTACTAAAGTTGTGCACTAAAGGATCTACGTAGATTACCAAAGTCGGAGTTTCGACAGAACTCCAAGAAGTAGGATATTTTCCATTTGGTTTACTTTACCAGCGCTTTATAAATTTATAGTTGTTATGGGATGCCATAAATTAGTTCCAAGCTTTGGGATTAAAGGGTATGGATTTCATGACTGTCTACATAGCCACCGACTGTGGGAGTTGTGGAGCTTGAGCTAGAAACTGAAAAGCTCTTGTGTGTCATGGTTGTTCGAGCAGATGATAAGGGATTGAAACCAAATGGCGCTAAGTTTGCTATACCGGAGGTACTCGTTGAATGGTCCCAAGTTGGAGACCTAATTGTGTGTTATTGCTTGCTTGAATAACATGCAGTGTGTGGAAAATATGATGTTGATGCATGTTATTTGATGTATTAACATGGTTTGCATGGAGGTAGATTATATGCATAAATTATAATTGTCCATGGCTTGTAAATGTTTCATGTAGTGCTCATTCATGCATGTAACATGAGGAAAAATGCATTGGCATCATGCATTTCATATGCACGTCACATCGTCGTCGGGTGTGGGTGCAGTGGTAAGGTTTATTCACCTGTTGGCGGAATGGGTCGTGGAACTCGGGGAAATTGACAAAGTCTAAGGTAGAGTTCAATATGTGTAAATGATCAAAACAGATAAATTACATGTTTTGGTGGAGGTTAGTAGATCCCCCCTGTGGTGAAAGTCCTAAATTTTATTCACTGCTAGACATGAATCCCAGCGATGTAAGTTTGTGAAAAATGTTGGAAAGGCGTGGCGGCTGGCCCTACTATGTAAACCCGAAAACTGCGGGCCTACAAAATAAAGGAAAAAGAAATTGATAAATAAAATTGGAGGGTTGTCCAATGGTTAGTCATGGTATAGTACACAGATGACTTGTTTTAGTCACACTTATGTAGTCCAAGTGTGAGGGAGTCTGTGGACTCGGTAGAGTATGAGGGGTCGATTCATGCATGATATAGACATTTCATATAATAGTGAATAATCATGAAAGGAATGTGAGCTTCGTTTCGTTTATATATGCCAATACATATGCATTTTAGGTGGGAGTAACCCTTTGTAGGAAAACTTACCTGGCTTTGCTCACCCCGTCATGGGACCCCTTCAAAAATCGGGACTATCCAGGAGATCAAGACGCAAAGAGAGGTAGCTGGTGGTAAGAAAGCCGAAATGTGGTTTCGAGTAAATATTTTCAGAATATGTATAAATCTTTCAGAAAACATGGAAACTTATGGGCAATATAGTTGATTATTCTCTCGATGAGTATGATGGTGGGTCATGTGGCCATTTTACTGTGATGTATGTCTCCTGTAACACGCAGACGTAGTAGATTTTCCGCCGGTCGACGGGGTAGTCAACGACACCCCTGCTCAGCGCCACAAACTTTCTCCCTCGATTCTTCTTCCCACCGCATGCTCACGCTCACATGAAATATGTCGAGCCCAATGTCATGTTGCCAAATGTGTCGCATGATAGCATTTTATCGGCCAAAAAATGGTCTCCCAAGTGCATGATAGGCACATAGTTAGCAATCCACTCCGCCACCGGCTCTGGTGATCAAGAACAAATGAAGTTCAACGGATAGTAGAATTATCCACCTTCACCAAAACATCTTCAACTATGCCTGGGAACTTTCAATCGATTTATCTCGCCAAAGATAAGGCGGATGGTGGTAGGCTTTAATCCTCCCTCTAATCATTATAGACTAAATATGATACTGTGCTCACACTCGCTCCTAAATCCACAAGGCTTCACACAAGCTCCGATGTTCACTAAATGCGGTAGACCCCGATCCTTGTATTTCAACTAGTTTGCGATTGAATGATGGCACTTACCTGCTCGTTAGGGAAGGCTTTGTCAATGCACAACCTCTTTTACAAAGGCACAAACTTTAAGACCGGGCATATGCAGGACCTGCTTGATCATGTCCAAAAGAGGATGTCAGACCACTTGCCTCAAAGACTTCCTAAAATTCCAGTCTGGTTGATGGCTTTCTTCTTGCCTTTTAATTCTTGAGGAAATGGAGGGGGCATGCTCTTCTTCACTGTATCTTCTTTGATTACAATTCTTTCCAGTTTAGCTTCCTTTTCTTCTTTGGCCTCTTTAATAGGTGTAGACACTGGCTATTCAACTTGTTTACCACTTCTCATAGTGATAATAGCCTTTACTTCATCTATCCTGGGAGCAGGTTCACTGGTAGAAGCTATCTCATGGACTCCTTGGGACTGGGCTGTGTTTGGGAAGGGAATTTACCCTTTCTCGACTTGTAATCGGTTAGTCAACTGAAATCGAACACTACAATTGTAAAATTTTTGATCCATTTCTAACTGTAGTTCCATCTATTCTCGTTTGTTCAAAGGTGCCTACGTGATCACCCTCCGGGTCGATCGCACATTGATTACCTTCTACTTCTTCCACAAAGTTGCCTACCACTCGCTTCAAATTTAACGGCCTCGCTTCAACTCGGGATGCTCATCTGCGGGTGGTTGTGTTTGAGATGAAGAGCCATAGTGTGGTTGCACAACAGGGGGTACATATGGTGGAGGCTTTGGTTTCCAAGAGAGGTTCAAATGGTTCCTCCAATCAGGTTGCAGTGAAGGCTATACGGGCATTTGTTGGTGGCTCAGACGACCTACGCGATTGGCTTGTTTAGCTAACATGTCCTCATCAAGGAACACTGGGCACGTTCTCCCGGGATGCTCAGATCGACAAAATGAAACAAAGCTTGTTGGGCATAGGTGTCTCAGCCACTGTTCGCACCTCATGTTGATTTCTCATTTCTAGCTCCTCCAACCTTCTAGCTAAGGTTGACAGTTTTGCCTTCACTTCCATGTCTTCCGAGAGGGAATACATGCCTCCCCTCGAGCTAGTTGTAGGCCTCATTCTCTCCACTTCTCTTGGGTTAGGTTCATCCCAAGCCTTGGAAGTCTCTGCCACATTGTTCAGGAAGTCCATAGCTTCTTCTGGATTCTTGCTCAAGAAGTCTCCTCCACACATTATTTCATTGAGGGGGACATTCCATCATAAAAATGGTTGATTAGCAGCCGTGTGTCAAAGCCATGGTGAGGACAGGCATTGAGGGTTTCCAAGTATCTTTCCTAGCATTGGTAGAATTTTTCATTTTCATGTACGCGAAGTGTAGATTTGCCTTCGCATCATGCTATGTATGGAAAAATTTCTTAAGAACTCAACCTGCATCTCTGCCTGTGTCTCAATGTCCTTTCGCTTTAGAAAAGAGTCGAGCCAATTCCTGGGCTTTATCCTCTTCAAAGTCGAGGAAAAATTTTAGCCTATTAAGTCCAAATGGTAGCATTCTTTGGAAGGTGTTAAAACTCTAAATTCCCGATATGCGATCAGGGTTCTACTCTCCAAAACCATGGAAAGTGGGGGTGCGGGCATAATGTAAGGTCTTGCAACTACGCCCTTAGTGGGAGGCACAATGCATGAGGGTGCACTCACTCGTGGAGGATGTATGTATCCCCATGGATCCAGCTATGCATTAAGGTTCCTTTGCATTCCTAACGGCTTTGCCGCTCCTTAAAGGGGTTCCATTTGGTTCATGCTCAGATCACCGCACTGGGTTCCTGTGGGAGATTGACCTTGACTAACCTGCCTCCAAAATTCCTTATCCACTGGAATGTGCACTCTTGTTGGAAAATAAGGCAACACCAAACAAGAAAAAAAAGAAAAACAATTCCACCTAAAAAGGGTAATGCAGAAGCAAAGAAAAGAAAGGGAAACAAAATTAACGAACCCGATTAAAATATGCTAAATAGAAAAATAAAAGTAAATTCACCAAATCTTGTGATGTGGATCACAAGTGTTACTTATGTTGTCATTTGCACTTAGGCACCATCCCCGACAACGACGTCATTTGATTCGACTACGGTAGGGTGTTCAAGAATCAACAAAATTTATACCTATTTCCTCCTACTGTCGTAGCATTGCTACTGTAGTATAGTGGCTCTAGGGTCGAACAAAGAGATGGGTTTTCTTCGCACAAATGGATTCATAGCTTATAAGCAAATGAATGAATTTGGTTTGGATTTGTGGTTTGTAAAAACAAAGGGAGTTTGATGGACGAATGTGAAATAAAGTGAAATGGTAAAATATAAAAGAGAGCTCCTAAGCATCAAAGTACTGGTTCGGGTTCAAAAGGTAACCTAGGGGTTCTCGGTCTTTTCTCGCATCGGGGGAGGATGATTCTATAGTCATTTCTAGAATCGGATCTTCATTTGGCTATAAAAATTGGACCCCTAATAATTTTCCTTTTGAAAATAGGGTTTACTGAGCATTAATGGCCTTAAACATTAAAGACGTATCCTCTTAACCCATCTTCCAATGACCCATAAATGGCAACTAATGAATCTCAGTGGATCTAGCAATAAGCATCCATTGGAACCTAAAGATTGCTGGCACTGATCATTCAAGATGCGCCTAAGGATCCAAAACCTAGGTTGCTACAGAGGCACAAAACAAATAAGAATCACTGCGTGAAAAACCATGAAAACCTCCAATACCTAGATCCTCGGTGACTCCAGCCTTCTCCTTCAAGGAGGAAGGGTTTCTAGCCACTCATCCTCCGAGTTGTCATCCTCGGAGGGTGCTTGGCTAGTGAGAAAGGAAGATAAAGAGTGGGAAAAAGAGAAAAAATGAAAAAGAGTAGGAGCAGCTAAAAGCTTGGTGCCTAAAAATCTGTACAAAGTAAAAGTCGTCCTTTACAGTGTCTTGTTTGAGTCTTTTATAGCCAAGACCCCATTACAAATTACCAAAAACAAAAACAAAATACTATTACTGGGAAACAACACTATTACTGGGCGAAATTGGGAAG
The DNA here is from genome assembly GCA_016808115.1 of Tetrastigma voinierianum. NCBI lineage: Eukaryota > Viridiplantae > Streptophyta > Magnoliopsida > Vitales > Vitaceae > Tetrastigma > Tetrastigma voinierianum. Next base: position 108,988 of record JAEQBH010007419.1, on the reverse strand, counting down.
AAATCAAAAAGTGACAAAAACTCAAAAATTCAGTGCCAGGATGAATAGTGTCACAGAAAATGAAAATTCGTGAGTCACTGTGGTCTTCGTGAAGGGTCATGAAAAATTTTCGCAGCCTCATGAGATTTCAGGCTCTCTTCTCCCGTTTCTTCTTCCTGCTCTAAACTACGCTCCGAATTCAACTTGGATTCTCCATGGTTGTTTGATTCAATAACTTTGGCATAAATAGCCTGCAAAAACAACAAACTTGCCATAAAATTTGATTAGTAGCCTTACTAGGTCCTTAACATGCCAATTGGGTTAATTAGGGTGATTACTACACAAAAAGTGCTTAAAACCTGTAGTAATAAGGGTGAAAAATAGCACTATTTGGGTAGTAATCAAGACTACCACAAATTGATCTAGATAGGGATGGAACACCATGTGCATGAGATCCACAACGCCGGCGGCAAGATTCACACTAAGGGCATCACCGCGGAACTCGAAATGCCCGCATCAAGGCCCCGAACGCCGCCTTAGGGATATCAACCCCTAATTCTCAACCGACATAACTCAGACGAAGATCTATCTTGAGTAGACTCGCCCTCTCAACCGACATCAAATAAATCATCAACTTCAAGAAAGGATACCGATTCTTGATCGTAACCCTGTTCAACTATCGGTAGCCAATGCACAGTCGAAGGGTCTTGTCATTTTTCTTGGAAAACAAAACCGGAGTGCCCCAAGGTGAAGTGCTTGGTCTAATGAAACCCTTGTCCAATAATTCCCCAGACCAACCTTGAGTTCTCAGAATCAACCTAGCATCATCCTATGCACAATCATAGAAATGGGCGATGTACCAAGGTGTAACTCAATCGTGAAGTCTACATCCCTCCACGGAGGTAATCCCGGTAGTTCATCCGGAAAAACATCCTCATAGTCACAAACTACTCGAGGTAGACCCAACTCCTGTCTCGCCGTTCTTCGTGGTACTACGTACCAACCCATCAACTGCCCGTGCCAACTAGAGTTGATGAAGTTTGCGCTCAACCCTGCCATTTTTCTGAGAAGTGCCTGCACAAGAGGAATGAGGAACAATACCAAATTGATATAGAATAGAGGTAAATTCATGGGCTTTATATTCTTCTGCAGATTATCGACCGAAAAACTTTGATAGGTTTAGAAAACTGTGTTTCAATTATTTTGGTAAAGTCACGATATATTTGATAAAGTTCAAAACGGTTTTTGAAGAGATAAATCCAAGTATATCGGGAAAAATCATCCACAAAAATAACAAAGTAACATGACCCACCTAGAGTAGAAATGAGAGAGGGGCCCCATACATGAATGAATAAGATCAATGTAAGAAAGAGCATGAGAAACATTGTTGGTTAAATGGTAAAGCAATGAGCCTACAAATTGATATGCATAATCAAAACTTTATTTGAAACCGAACCTAACAAACCCCTTGAAACTAGTTGTTTAACCCTAGAGATAGATGTATGACCACATGAATGCCATAGCTAAGTTAGAGGAAGTGCTCCTCATCCCGAGACGGAAGCAAGAGACGAGAGGACTGCAAATGAAGAAAGATGAGCTCAAACAACCTTTCGACCTTACGGGCGGGCCCCAACGATTTGTCCACCTGGACAATCCCACAACCACACCAAAAGATGGGGTGCGTTGTAAAAAACTACAAGTTTCGGGGTTGAGTTGCCTAACAGAAGAAGATTTCATGAGTGAGGCTCTGAGAATTCGTAAACATTAGAAACAAGATAAGGTCAGTAGACATTACCAAGATGAAAGATGTGATGAGAACCATTTGGTAAAGGTATATGGTAGGGAGAAGTAGAAGTGTGAAGGTACAACATTAGGAGAACAAGTCATATGATCAAGTTACAAAGGTAATCAAGAAGCCAAGATAGAGTAGTAAATTACATCGAGAAAGAGCAAAGGCTAATGCACTAAGATGGAAGATGAACCTCGATACAACCACATTCTATAGGATCCGCTATAGAGAGAGATGAGGTAATCACGCACTTGGAATGGGAGTCCATAGTCGATAATATAGATCATCAAAGAAAGATTGTTCGAAGAATATGTCGACGAGTGTAATGTGTTTCAACATCGCTCCCGCCAAGACAACATTGCTAAGCACCTTATATCGGGGTCTTCTACTTAGTTTGACGTTGCTTAAAAATTTCATGCTAATTCACAAACTAATTTAACATTCCAAGTCCCAACAAGTATAAATATGTAAGAATTATACCAAAATATCAAAATTAATCATAAATACATAAAAACCAAGTTATCAAATATATATATTAATAATACAATATGTCTTACATTATCCCAAATCCAAATTTCTTAATAATATAATAATTAAACATATAAAAAAAGATCTAATATAATAAATAAAAAATGCATTAAGTAATAAGTCTATAAATGATTTTAGGAAGAAAATTGCACATTTTTTTAAGACTTAAAATGTAGTTTATGTTAAAGAAGGTGAGAAAAAAAAAAGTGTTTGTTTGTGAATTTATTAAAATATGTTTTATGTTAATTATTAATATGAAATTATGGGCTTAGCTTAGTCACATATTGAATATTTGCTTGAGAATTTATTTATTAATTTGGGGCCCATTAACATGAACAAAATTAATTGGATAAGTTTATATATTGTTTTTAGGCTTATTATTATAAGACTTTAATATTTATTTTGGCTTCATTAACACCCCTCTTATTTTTCCTACTTTGATGCCCTTTTTTCTTTTGGGTTTATTTTGTTTTGCGTGAGCCCACTCCTGGTGCTTTTGTTGATCGAGTATGGATTAATGACAAACAAAGACTGGATTTCAACAAAGACTCGGGGATACTGTAAATTACAAGTAGGACATTTTGACCACATTTTTCCTCCCTCATTGATATTTAATTTTATTTTTATATATTCTGTACCCATTCTTATACAAGGTTTAATAAAAGAAAGCTAAAAAGATGTTTTTTTTTTATAAAGAATATAAAAATTGTTTTAATAAAAATTCAAATCAAGGTCTTTCAAAGTTTCATTTGCTTTTAAATAAGATTGTCTAATTTTATAAATAAAATACTTTTAAACAATTTTTCAATAAGATATCTCCCCTAATAAGAATAATAATTTTTTTTAATAAAGTTATAAGTGTTATGAAATACATGAATGAATATTCATTATATTCAACGTAACCTACACATTCGTAACATATACATTCGTAACCTATATACATCAATGTATATTGATGTACTGATATGGCACATTAAGTAACCTACATTCTACGTATAAATGCCCATCTCCCTATTCAATGTATATAAGAGAATAAAAGTGAAAATAAAATTGCTCCTCTGACTTTCTCTACCATATTTTTGGTGTTTATCTACTTTCTCTTCTTAATCTCTCTCTATTCTCTTTATTATATTCTTGTGCGCATTATTTCACAATCACGTTATCGACCGCGGCCGGCTCTGCGATGGGGGGTGTGTTGTAATCTGTTGATCCACATCAGCTCCCAGGGCGGGTCCACGGCGGTTTATAAGCGTGGTGCCTCTTTAACCCGTTAGATGCGTTTAAACAGTAATTTGCACGAAGTTGGGCCATGGATATCTAAGCGGATGGGAGGCTTAGTTTATAACACAGTATATATTTTAAATAAGGATAAAAGATAATATATGACAAGTTAATCTAGCTAAGAACATGTCATATTTGTTATTTGAAAGATAAATTTTCTATCTTTTTTAAAAGGATTAATGTGTCAACTTTTCCAAAATAGAATAAATGGAAAAATTAATACGCTTTTTATATAATCAACCCTTTTTAAAATAACTTTCCAAAGATTCTTCTTTTAAGAGTTTATTTTTTACAATGCTAATAATTATTTTTATTTTATATTTTTTATTTGATTTTAAAAACTAAATCAAGACATGTTAATTTTGTAAAATTAAATATACTAAAATTTTTCTATAAAAGGAATATATATATATATATATATATATATATATATATAATTCTATATATATACTCTCTATATATATATATATATATATATATATCTTGAGTTGTTTTGAATAAGAGATAGACTAAGAAAAGCAAAATTATATATATATTGTTTGAATAAATGAATCTTTATCCCTTACTAAGAACAATTACATCTTTATCCCTTATAATATATATATATATATATATATATATATATATATATATATATATATATATATATATATATATGAATTAAACATTTAGTTGCAATGTATAAAATGGTTCCTTTTGGTCTCCTCCCCTCCCTTTGCATTTCCTTTTTGAAACATTGGGTGGTGGCTAGACATGATGGGCAAATTCATAACAAATATTAATTGCATAAATTTGAGAAATACAACTTTTATAGGAAAATTTAAAAAGGAATAAATTACAGATAAATATGTTATTTTGTTCCACATTGAAAAATGACTAACAGATGTATTGGATTGGGACTTTTAAGACTTTTAAGGATATTGGATTAACACTTATAAAGACTATAAAAGTGGTTTATCGGATAATGACTTTGGTGGCATTTGTTTTTTTACTTAATGCTGAATAAAACTTTTTCTAACTTAATGCTAAATTGTTGTAAAACCCAAAAAAAAAATTTAATTTTTCTTAAAAAGGGTAAAATGGTAATTTCGGTTTGAAACATGAAATTTTCTAGATCTTGGACGATGAAACAGACTTCACTGTTGAATTCATCTTGTGAAATCTAGTTACCCAGTCGAATTTCGTTGGATTCCGAGACAGTCGAAATTTCACGTTTTTCGAAGCATTTGGTGTTAGGTGACACATGGCATGACAATGTGGATGCCACATGGCACCTTAGGAGATGGACACATGGCATGATAGCCATGTCGTGTAGCAAGTGACACATGGCACTTGGATGAGTGGCTCATATTGAGACATGTGTCAAATAGAGAAAATAAAAGAAAGAAAAATAAAGAAAATAAGAAAAATGTGATGTAGACAAGTGGCAAGGTAGGAAGTGGGGAGGTGGGGGGGGGGGAGTGGGAAACTTCCTTTTGGACCATTAGGTGGGATGAGAAAGAGAAGAAAATAAAAGAAAAGAAGAAAGTAGAAAGGAAATGAGGATAGGAGCAAACAAAAAGAAAGGAAGTTTGGTGGATAGAAGGAAAGGAAAGAAGAGGGGGGAAAACAAACATAAGAGAGAGAAAAACAAAAAGGGGGTTCCGCTTCTCTCTAAGATCTACGGAAATCGGGCATCGAGTTTTTGTCGAATGAGTAGGAGTCGATCAGCCTTGTGAGGGCTACTAAGTAGGTACAAAATCTGGGAGTTTCGTCAAACTCCAAGAGGTAGAAAATTTTCCCACTTTGATTATTTCTAGCCTAAAAGACATTTAATGACATAGATTTTCTTCCTGGCCATGTAATTTAGTTCCAAGATTTTGGGGTGAATATTGAAATTTTAGGGCCCAGTTAGGACGGAGTCAGGACTATGTTGAGATTGGGTTTGATCCCGACATGATGTTTTGGGTTTTTTGTGGTGTGTTTTGGTATCATAGTGATTCGTGTGAAGATAAACAAAAAAATAGTTCATAATAGTGAAGGGGCCAAGGGAGGTGCCTGTTTTATAGATACGAAATTAGAGGCCATTTTGTGTTGCTTGATTGAATAACATCTTGTGGGTGAAAGATCGTATCGATATATCTTCTTTTGATGGATGTGAATTATATGTAGAAAATATAATTATCCATGTGTTGATAATGTTGCGTGTAGCCCTCATTATTCATGTAACATGATATGACATGAAATAGTATATTTGCATTTCATATGCATGGGGACATCGTGTCAAGTCGAGTGTGTGTGCATGGTAATGGTTATTTACCATTCTTGGTGAATGTGTAGTGAGCTCGGAAAATGGATTATGTCCAAAACTAAGACTCACGGTTGTATAACAGGAAACAATAATAATAATAAATCTCGTGTGTTTGGGCGGAGCAAGATGGGGTAGATCCCCCCCCCCTAGGGTGAAAGACCTAAATTTTATTCTTGGTTAGACATATGTATTCAGCCATGAAAGTTCGCGATAGTGTCGGAAAGGTTCGGAGCATCTTGTGGTGGAAGGCTAAAAATCAGTGGCCCATAAATGTTTAACACACGGGATTTAGTAAATTCAAATGAACATTAAAGGGTGGACCAATGGGTTAAGCTATTGGGTAAAACACCAATGACTGGTTTTCACACTTAGCGTCACAGGTGTGAGGGAGTTGGTCAGGACTCGGGTTATGGGCATAAGGAGTCTCATCTCATGCATGACATGAAATAGTCCATATAGGATTGCATTTTCTTTATGAAATGTGGTTTGATGTATGGGTGCCATTGCATTTACATTTTAGGTGGGGAGTAGCCCTTGTAGGAGAATTTTTCTCTCTTGGGCATTGCTCTTCATCCATGAAATATTTTTGGTCTTGAGAATAAAGACAATTCTATCAGGTGAGTAAGTTCATACTCTTGTTAAGAGGACTTGCTTGCTATTATCTATCAAATGATAATGGGAATCTACCTTTTCTTCCTACAGAGTGAGTTCATCTTGGGAAGATGAGCTCACTTGCTAGTTAATACATATGCAAATTTGTAATATGTATAATTAAACACCCATTCTAAGTGAAGTAGTGGCTCTTGGTAGGATCCACTTACTTCTTATCTAATCGAGTGGAGTGGAAAAAGAATATTCTTATTCTCCAGCAGAGGGTTCTCTGTTTAGGAGAACAAACCTTGCCCGATGGTGATGCCTCGGGTCGAGGGAGGCACTCACGTTGTTATAGTAGTCTTTTTTCCTTAAGTAAGGCCTTCTATTATTGACTCTTTTCAATAATAGGGTGAGGCCTTTACCTTAGTAGTAGTTGTTGTTCCTATCTGGTTTCTCCTCCTATTCTTTCTTCTCCTTTGTGTCTTTCTTCTAGGCTGAGCTTCCTTGCTTGTTCTTCTAGCCTACTTCTCGCTTCTTCTTACTTTGGTCGAGTCAACTTTCATTTCGATTCTTTTTCTAAAAGGTGAGAAGTCCACTTACGAACTGGCCCGGGCACATTTGAAATAGTTTCATACCTTCTATTTAACTCACATTAGAAAGAGTCGATTTCATTGAACCTCAATCTCACAGCGTGGACTTATAGTGATAAAACACATTGAGGACCGTTGCTATTTTTCGAATTCCTCTTCCTTAGCCCTTAGAGCAGAGCTAGGGCGCGCTAAGCGATTATATTCCTTTTTTTTTCGTCAGCTTCCCTTAGCAGTTTGATTATCCATTTCATTCCCCTGATACTGAAGTTGCTAACAAATGGCTTATGGTTCTATTTGCATTTCTCCTTCGCTCCTTTACATCGCATTTCATTTCCCATTGCACTTCAGCTTGAAAAACCGACAGTTCCCTCGGCGGAAGAACTAATACATGTTCGCTTTGAAAAATAGAATCTAGACTCGACGGCCTTTTGAAAGGGCGTTTCCCTATGGTTCGAATTTCGCTTTCTAAACCTATCTTGAGACTCGAGCTACCTCGCTTTACTCTTTCTAGCCTCCTATATTTAACTTTCCTAAAGCGTACATTTCCTATTCTTCGACGATCTATCTCGCCCGGCTAAAACTATCTTTCTCGATGGATAGAGCATAAACACTCCATGTATATGAATCCATCTCTCCACATTATCCATTGCATCCTTGCCATCATTGCCATCTCTCTTTCTTCCTAGAGAGGACTTTTATTTTCTAAGGTTGTGACGTTAGGTCATCCTAGATTGAGTAGCTCTGTAAGACCTGAGAAATTTCAATTTATGAAAAAGGGCAAAATCGTAATTTCGGTTACAAAGTTGTAATTTCGGTTAAAATCCGAAATTTATTCTCTAGGCGTCTTGGATGACCAGCAGTTTCAGGTTGGAATCGTCTCGCTAAATCTAGTTAGCCGTAAAGTTTCGTAGAATTACGAGGCAGTCGGGTTGTGTTTTAGAACATCGCATTTTAAGTCTTAGTAAAATGATTTTCGATGCGATGAAAGTCACATATGACAAGTACTCATGTGCCATAAGTGGCATGAGTAGAGAAATGATGAAAATGAAGGACCGAGATAGAGCCGAATGTCAAAACTAGGAAAAGAATGGACAAAATGGTCATTTTGAATTTGTCTTAAATGATAATAAGACAAAAGTTGCATTGTGTCGTCTCTTTCAAACAAAAGAAACGAGAAAACGTGAAAAAGGGAAAAAGTCTTACAGTAAGCTTTGGATCTCATTTTAGAGTGTCTTCTTATATAGGTTTTACGAGCGATCAGGCAATCACCGGTCTTCGAATGAAAAAGCTGCTCACGGAGAAGGGCTTCGCGTAGGTCACCGGTTGGGGAGTTTCTCGGAGCTCTAGAGGTAGGGGTTTCTCCCTACTTGGGTTTTTATTCTTTGTTTAAGAGCTATGTTAATGTTTGAGTGAATGAGACCGTGAGGGTTCCAAATCTTGGAGCAGGGTGTTGGATTTTGAAAACCATGTGGACCCGATCAAATTGACATCCGGAGCTATTTAATTATATGGCGAGATATGTGCTATGAATGTATGCTTTGATGTGTATGAGGCCGGAATCGGTAGAAAATCTGAGTTCACAAAGTGACAGATAATTCTTTGATAGGAGCATTGACAGGGTTTCTTTGTTCCGAAGCATTGTTCCGCAAAAATAATTTTATGAAAATATGTGTTTGGTCGAGTGATTCAGTGGTGTGCTCGTGTTTGATCCCATTAATAAGTGGGCTAATTTTTGGAGTGTGAAATGTGAAATTACATAACATGATTGTGTGATTTAAATTATGTGAATATATGCATTGTGATATATTTGCATGTGTTATATGAGTTATTGAAATGGCATCACAATGCATTTCATATGCACTGGGGCACCCTAGAGAGATAGGAGTGAGTGCATGAGATAATTCTAGAGAGAATGGTTTCGGAGGGTTGTCTAAAAACAATAATAAAAATATCAATCGTCGGAGACGGCCCAATTGATATACATCGGAGGGTAGTCCATAAATAATATCAATCATCGAGTGACCCGATTGATATATATATACATGGAGGGTTGTCCACCAAATAAACATAATAATTCTCATCGAGGCTTGGCGAGTGTGGGGGAGATCGGTGAGGACTCAGTGCGAGATGATGGAGTTAGACATTCCAAGTAGGATCATGCATTTGCTTGAATGTGTGTTTACTTTAGACTTTGCATATGCACTTAGGTGAGTAGCCCACTTAGGGTGATTCACCTCTTGGCATTAGCTCACCTGTCCGGGGATATTATTTTAAATACGAGGGAGCGTGCGAGGAGCTCGTCTAGGGTGGGTTGTGAAGAAAGTAGGGTTGTGGCTTTGATGATTTTATACATGTATTAGAAATGCTAATTTTTCATATATATGTTGTATAAGAAGTAAATTATTAACTCTTAGAACTATTGGACATAGTTGGTATGTTTTACGAGATGTTGTTATGATGCATTTATGGGCCCAGTGGCTGGATTTTACTCATGTGATGTTCATTGGACTGTTTGGAGACGGGTTTATCGGGTATTGTATTGGGTAGAGCTCCACGTACAAGGGGCTCACCGATTTTGCCAGTGGCGTTGGGTGGCCGACATCCACTTGTATTCCGCGGGTTGACGGGTAGTCAACAGACCCCCGGGTTTGGGGAGTCACAAGCTCGACTTGCTTTAATGGGAAAAACTCGATTGCTTATAAGTCTTTGTACAACTTCCATTTCTTATTTCTACCTCACGAGAGCCTTAAGTTAAGAAGACCGACCTTTTTTTAAGATTATGATATACTACCTGAGCCTATAAAGAGTTCTAGCTTGAATCTAGCCCGAACTCTCTTCCTTGCTCTATTGATAGGAATTGCTCTTCCTTTGATGAGGGGCCCTGCCTTTCTTCTAATTCGGTGGAGGCTAAGAGAAGTCTTAGATTCGACTCTCCATTGGAAGAAATTTGGGAAACCTTCTTGAGCCTATTCATGGACTCGGAGGAGAGGACGGAGGAACCTTCTGGAAGGCACTTTCCCACTTCCTATATCTCATAACCCGCCTCAGCATTCTTAAAGTAAGCCAATGATTCGATGTCAAAAAGGACCACCCACCCGGCAAAGATATGGTGGTCTTTCAGCTGGGAACTTCGAACTAAAGATTTGCTTTAGGATATTAGAATAGAGAACTATTTACTTGAGATTTGGAACTTGGTAGCTATCAAAGTTAGAAAGAGTTTATCAGCGGGAAGCAGGAAGCTTTGCTCTGAGTATCTCTACTATAACAATTATCAGATGTTTCTTGCCTGTGAAGAGTTCTAAACTTTCGTAGTTCGTACTTCCCTTTCGTATGATCTTCACGATTGAGCTTGACTATACTGGATCACTAGCCCAGCCTTGACTTATAAGATTCTTCTTCACGCGATGCGGAAGCGAATCCGGGGCAAGCAAGGTAGAATTCCTAGCCGTTCATATATAATGATCCATCTACTGGAAAGCGCCTATTCCTTTCTTAAATAATTACTTAGCCACAGCTTGCTCCAGCCTGCTCCTTTCTAGTCGAGCCCCAGTCAGTTTGAGTGTGTAAAGATATTGAGAATATGTTAACTCATTTCTGAATTGGGATGGTAAATCTAATGGAAGGTATTTCTTGAGCGCGATTGGAATGAATTATGTTCTCCAGCGACTCTAGAGGACTTAGTTTGAGCTATTATGAATTTAATCTTGCCCTTTTAAGTAAACAAGGTTGGAAATTGATTCTGGACCTTCTTCGTTAGTCCTCAAATATGTAAAACTAGGTATTTTACTAACTCATCGTTTTGAATTCCAGCAGGGACGATCCTGGCTTCCATCTTAGTGGTATATGGAATACTAAGGTTTATCGCCGGAAGCACGGTCGAATGAGTGGGAGATGGTATATTGAAGTTGCGATGGATCACGTAGTTTACACACTTTGCAAGATTACGGATTTATCCTCTCCTCTAGGTCAGAATATGAGAATATGGGTGAAGGACTTAATGCATCGGGTTCTCTCCGGTGGGATATGGACTTAATTGCTGATATTTTTCCAGCCCGGATCAGCGGGTTGATTTCAATATTCCCTAAAGTAGTAGATTAGTGGATGATCGATGGTATTGGACCCAAGAAGAAGGAATGTCTATTCGGTCAAGGGATGTGATCTGGATGGATCTTTATCATAGCCCTTCCCATCTTTGGACTAAAATCAGCACTTAGATTCCACAAAGGTAGAATATTTTATAGAGCTTTGAGAGGTTCCTACCCACGACGGATAATTTACGATCTCGTATGGTCCTTATCTCTCCAATTTGCCCGGTGTGTTAAATTTGAGAAGAAATTTGAGTTCGGCACCTATTTCTTGTTGCCCATAAAACATGGAATGTGGATTACTAACCCCTCTTTTGGGAGATTTGAAACTATAGTGTTTGGTTTGAGATTTTGTGTTTAATATCTCGGAGATGGCTTCATTAGGCAGGATTCTATGTTGAATGTTATTATGGAATGACAGGAATAATATTGTGTGGAGCCATGATGGGCGTATCTAAGGGCAAATCTTTTGGTACATGGCCAGGCGGCCCCGTTCATGATGGAAAGGCGGCTCGACTAGAGCATTAACGAGCGAGCTACTGGAAACAGCTCAGACTCAGAGTTCAAAAGCTGGAAGCTCGGGCTCAGCTCGTGAAGTTAAGCGAGCGAGCAGGCTATATTAGGCTTGATAAATCTCGGGCTTGGCTCGGGCTCGGCTCTGGCTGGCTCGAAAAGCTCACGCTTTCGGCCGTTGGGACTGTCCCGTGGCTGGAGCAGGGCTTCCACCTCGGTCTCCAGTGGCAGGATCTGGTCTTGCGGTGCGATCTGACCGTGCGCGGGTGATGCCCCAGTCCGTAATGTCCGGGATGTGATGTAATGGATCCTCGGCTCACAGATCCGGTCGACATGGATGGCCGTCGTGAATCTCCACGAAGCCGTTAAGGGTGGCGACACAGCGGCGGGCTCGGCGAACCACGCCGTCGGTTTGGGGGGCCCATTACTAGATCTGGATGCGCCGGTAGCGGAAATGAATTGCCCACGATAAGCGCGAAGGTGTCGGCGACGATATGTTCGGTGTGGATAAGCGTGAAGAGTGCCCGTGAGGGACGTCGGGGAAGGACATGGATGTTGGGTATGACCTTTGGTGCGATCGGTCGATCTGGTGTATAAGATCCCCGTTACAAATATTAGGATATTGGGGCTCCTGTGGAAACCTGGGGCTGGTGGCCATGAGCTTAGACAAGGTTTGCCGTCTTGAGTAGCATTGAGGCAAATGCACGGACCCTTGTCCCGATAAATTCGACTGATGAACAGGATCCAATCTCGAATCTGAAAGTATTGGGGCCCTTTGGATCTTGTGCTGGACTTAACCAGCATCTAGGCATGGGTATGGAGTAAAGGCATCAGGGTGATCATGGGGTGGGGTTTCATAGAGGAAACAAGGAATGGCATCACGGGATGCTGAACATACGGTGTAATCTCTTGGAGTGCCGTCATTCTTGGGTATAGTTGGGCGACCGGTTCGACATGGTGGGCGGGTCTGGATCTCAGTCCGTGATGGTGAAGCTATGGAGTCTTGAAATTAATCATGCGCTTGGTAGTGGGGTGGTGGCTGCTCATGTGCAGCGTTATGTTGCCAAATAGTTTATGTTATTTACTAATGAGTTTGCTTGGCGAGATCTTGTTGATATATTATTTCTTTATTTAGATAATTGATTAAAACCAATAATGTTTCTTATTGATGATTTAGGTATCTTATTTCTTCACTCTGCAATTTCTACTTGTTTTAATTATTTCATAATTTTTTGAGTTGCAATTTGTTTTATTGAGTGGAATTACAACGTAATCGAGAAAGGAAACAAATGTTGAGGAGGTGGCTTTATGATTTAGCATCAATTGCTAAATCGACTAAGGTAAAACAAATCTCATAGAAAATTATTTCCTTAATTGATGTATTTATTTATCAAATTGATTACAAAAAGTTAAAAGTATCTCGGCGGGCTTGAGGGTTGATTGCAATGCAAACTTGTATGGGCTCGAGTTGGAGGCAGGCTCGGGTTGGCTAGGGCTGGAGTTCATGTGGAGAGAAGCGGAGCCTAATGAAATAAACCAAGCTTTTTTTAAATCAAGCCAAGCTTGAGCTGATTTAAGCTCAGTTTCAAAAGCTCGGCTCGGGCTCGAGCATCATAAATTAACAAGCCTAGCTCGAAATGTTCAAAGCTCGGCTCGGCTCGACTTGTTACCAGCCACTACCTTTTGACAAACATGGAATCAAATTGCACATTACAAGCCATAGTGCAGAAAATGTTACTAGATGGATAAAGCCAATGGCTGGTTGGCTAAAAATGAATGTGGATATAGCAGTGTTCAATGCAAGGGGTTTGATCGGCTTGGGATGGGTCTTTCAGTGATCTTTATCGGGAAGTTTAAAGCGACTAAGACTTCACCTCTTAGATGCAAAATCGGCCTCATGAAAGGCTGAGAAGCGTTATCGATCAGAGTATTCTTAAGTGGTTGTCGAAATGGATGCTCAAAGGGTCTTTAAAGACCTCCACAATCCATCTCAGGCCATCTCCCCATATGCAATGCTGATCTTTAATTCAATCTTATCTTTTTCCTCAAAAAAAAAAAAAAAAAAAAAAAAAAGGTCAATTGATTTAATTATGTACATTCATTATAGAAAATATTAAAATTTTATACCACACCACTAAAAAAACTTATAAAGCTGTTACATGACATTAAATAAAATATCTGTCCCTATTATTTTAGCACCTTTTTATCTTTATTAGATTTTAATTTGTTATGAATACATTAAACACAAAATAATTAATTAGAACAAAAATGAACAAATTAAGATTTTTAGGGATATAAGATTTGATTTATTCACTCACAAAAATATAATTTATTTTAGAAATCTATTAGATATACATTAAATAAAAAATATCTTTATCCTATTGTTTCTTTAGTTTATATTTTAAATATTTGATTTAATATGAAAATTAAAGTGAATGATGATAGTTTTTATTTTTACTCATAATATAGAAAGCGATTAAGTTTCACCTTTATAAACAAAGTAAATAAAAACTAAGATAAATATTAAAATGGTTGAGATATAAACTAAAATAAGAAATAAAAAAATAGTTTTACGATAAAATTTTATTTCGCATTAATCAATTATTTGAAATATTTATTTCTAATGAAATCCAAAAACATATGGAAACAATTTTCCTTTTCCTTTTTTGGGCTTTTTTACCAATATTTGAGGATTAAAAAATTTATAATTCTCTTAATTAACACATCAGAAAATTAGTATCCTCTAATAAAGGTAGTATTTATTTAATTTTTTTTGACCATGATGTAAATCCCAGAAAATTATTTTTGCAATATTTTATTTTTTTGTTTGACCAGAAAATTTAAAAATATATACATATCGATGAATTTATAAATAAAAGAAATACAAAAATTTTCAAAGATGAAATTTCTTATCAAGCTAATGATGGAATTTGTCATCTAATAGCGTAACTAAATATAAGTTTTAGTCCAGTTAAGAAAATAAATAGTTTAAATTGAATCTATTTTCTAGTTTTACCTATTGGTTTGGTAATGAATATAAAATTAGTTTAAATTTGAATTTTTTTTAAAGGAAAATAAATTTTATTGATTTAAACTTACAAATGGCTAAAAACCAGAAAGAATGAAACAATATCGAGGCTAATAACATAATGAATTGACATAAATCCTATAAATTTGATAATATAACAACTTGAATATAACATAGATTCTTACGACATATAACGAACATAATATAGCAATATCTTGAGTTTCAATCACCCTCATACAAATAAGCGTAATAAGATAACAGCACACCTTCGTGACAAGCGGACGATAAACCAAACGTCGCAATAAGAGCGTTAAACAAATCTTCACCCAATAAGACGGTGACAAACCAAACGCACACTAAAACTGGCAAACACTTTGCTAAAAACAAGAAAATATATAAATATTTGTGAAAAACCACTTTATTAAGAAGATAAACTAAAAAAAAACTAAAAAAGTTATAGATGGGCGATTCAAACCAAAATGACTGAAAATTACCGTTCTAAATTAAGGAAGATAAGTGGCTAGAAGAAGAGCGGAAGTGGAAAAAGATTTAAATTTGAACATTAGAATTCAGAAATGTGAATTTTGACTTTAAATTTATTTGAATAACCAAGGATTGTTTTGTGATATTGAAATATATATTTGATTTAAATTTGAATATCAAGGAATTTAGAAATGTGAACTTTGAATTTAAAATTTGGCCCATTTTGAACGTTTTTAAAATTGATTTTAATAGCTTAAGGTTTAATTCATAGTATGAAATGTAAAAGTTGGGTAAAATATAAAATATAATTTTCCTTACATATTATGTTTGGTAACAAAAGGTTGGTTGTTTATATTATAGGGCCTTTTCTAAGATATGGGATATAACCCGTTATTGGAGACTCAAATCATTGTTTGGCTACACCTATAGTAAAGATGGGAGTTGGGGGAATCCCCAAGATTATTTTTAAAGGCTACCCAACCACACGGAGTGGGCTCCACTTTATTTGGGGAGAATGGATTTTCTAAATGTTCAACCACCTTAATGCCCTCACTCGATTTAAGCTTTCGTTACAAAGCTCGGCAAACAATTTCAACATCATACATTCTAATATTATCGCATAATTGTTTAGTCCTTTTCGATGTGGGATAGGTAAAGTAAGTTATTTATCTCCTTTTAACTTTATTTGTATTTGTCAAATTAAATGTTTAATCTTCAAATTAAAATATCGTCATTTATGGTAAGGGTGCAATAAGAAGGATGAGTAGTAGCTTTATTCAGGATTAAATTATCATAAAAGTTTATTTATTAAAAGATTTATGGCATTGAGATTATTTACTTAAGGATGAAGACAATATTTTTATAGCCACCATTTTCAATTATCCAGTTTACATGAACTTATTACAAATTTTAAAAAAGGATTTAAACCTTGTTACGAGCCTTTACAAATATATATATATATATATATTTGATTAAACAAAAGTAAAAAATTTACAATAAAACTAAAAAAACATGAAATAAAGCTTATATGGAATAGGTGATCTCTTCTTATCTACGGATAAAAGCTATTAAATTTGAACTCCAAAATTCGAAGCTAAAATTTTCTATCATTCTCAATATGACTAAGACTCTTACTTGTAAGAGTTTTGAAAATTATAATCTAATAAATAATTTTATTTTATTTTAAATTCGATTTGAAATTTCAATTCAAGATATTTTATTTTTATTTTTATTTGTTTTTAAAAAATTGGGCCACATCAACAATTTATTTATTTATTATTTAGAGTTTTAAAATAAAAGTTAAAAATTCAAGTGAATATCATATTATTCCGGTAAATGCGTTATTACATACTACCATGATGAATATTTCAATTTGGAAGATTTTTAAAAAAAAAAAAAAAAAAAAAAAAAAAAAAATTTTTTGAATCGTTGGAAAGATTAAACTCTATAACAAGTATAAATACCATAAATATAAAATTAGAATTTAACAATACCCTAAAAAAATATTAAAAAGGAATAAAGTTAAAGAGATAAATAACTTATTTGCAATGGAAGCTTGTAACCAAGTGGGGCATTAAGATGGTTGAATATTGATTAGAATTAGAATAATATCGGGGTTATGTTTTGGGTAGATAGTCAAAATTTTGGGAATTAAGGGTATGTTTGGTTCCTATTTTTTGAAAATTGTTTTAAAAAAGAACACCATTTTGGTGTTCTCTCAAACCTATTCTTATTCATTAAATTTATTGTTTTTTTTGTTCTTTATGTTTTTTAGAACAAAAAACTGGGAATCAAACTGTTATCCGTGTTTTCCTTGCTTTTTAGAATAAAAAATAGTTTTTAAAAACGTTAAACAAACAGGTCCATAGGGGAGTAACCAAAAATTGGGATTTGGGTCTTTAGAATCATTACAGATACTTATTATAAACAACCAACTTTTGTTGTGAAGTAAATTTTATCTTTGTCAATATTTTAAAGTTTTCATAAATTTATATTATAATGTAGAAAATATTATTTGTCATGTTTGTTTGATAATGGGAGTTTATGATCAGAGTGAAGTTAAGATGATGGAATATTAACATTTATAGAGGACATATGAAATTGGCAAAGCAATTTTTATTGAAGAAGGTATATACTTAAACTGATTTTTTTGTTTTTCTGTCTTTCCTTGACCTTTTTAATTTAGACTATGATTAAAATAAAAAGCTATTAAAATATATTTTACCGTCAAAATTCAGGTTTGCCTTTGTTTTTCCTTTTTTTCGTGTATTTATCGTCGACTTGTTGCGGAGAGTTGTTGTGTCATCCATAGTTGGCTAGTTTGTGAGTTTTTGCATTTAAGATGACAAAGTTTTCCGATAGAGTCATCATATCAAATCTTGTTCTTTAATATCTCTTGCATATATAGAATCTTAAATGCATCATCCTTCAAAGTTTTGCATTTTTTTTATTCCGTGTTTTAAATAAAGTTATAAAAAATTTAATTAAAATCTATACTTAAATATGAGAAATAATCTTTCCATGCATATTTATGAATGGAAAAATGAAAATTTTCAAAACAGTTTACCCAATTTATTTTTTTTCCTAAACAGAGTTCCAAATATTAGTTTAACTTTATTTGAATTCTTTTTTTCCGGAAAAAAGGCAAAGGAATTAGCAACTTCTCCATTATTCGCAATTTTTTTCTGAGAAATTAAAGAAAACCCTAAAATTATTGAGATTTGAGATAAAATAGAAGAAAGAAAGCAACTCCTATTTACAGTATATATTTTAAATAAGGATAAAAGATAATATATGACAAGTTAATCTACCTAAGAACATGTCATATTTGTTATTAGAAAGATAAATTTTCTATCATTTTTAAAAGGATTAATGTGTCAACTTTTCCAAAATAGAAAAAATGGAAAAATTACTACACTATTTATATAATCAACCCTTTTTAAAATAACTTTCCAAAGATTCTTATTTTAAGAGTTTATCTTTTACAATGCTAATAATTATTTTTATTTTTTATTTGATTTTAAAAACTAAATAAGAACATATTAGTTTTGTAAAAATTTAGAAATATACTAAATTTTTCTCCTAAAGGAATATATATATATATATATATATATATTAGAATTTTATATATTTATTAGTTATAGGTTGTTTGAATAAAGTCAGGAACTAAAGCAAAATTATATATATTGTTTGGATAAATGAATCTTTATCCTTACTAAAATTGATGCATCTTTATCCTTATAATATATATATATATATATATATATATATATATATATATGGATTAACATTTTAGTTACAATGCTTATAAATTTGATACTTTGGTCTCCCTCCCTCCTTTACCTTTATTTTTGAAGCGTTGGGTGGTGGCTAGGCATGATGGGCAAAATTCATAACAAATATTAATTGCATAAATTTGAAATAACTTTTATGAGAGAAAATTTAAAAGGGTAATTACGAGATAAATATGTTATTTTGCTTGTTTCACATCGAAAAATGACTAACAGATGTATTGGATTAGGACTTTAATGAGTTTAGAATTATTTTTAATTTTTGATAACTTATTGTTTAATTTTGAAATTTTTGATTGAATAAAAAAACTAAAAAATTAAATTTTAGATTTTTAATGTATTTTCTATTAAGAAAAAATAGATATTCAAATATAAATATCATGTGATACAATGGGAAACATATGGAGGTAGTTTTGAGGTGGGAACGCATGACATTATAGATATGATGTAGTCATATTCATCAAACCCAATAAATAATATTTGAATTTGACAAGAACCAAGTGTGACGAGTGATAATTTAGTTTACATAACGATTTTAAATTTTTCTTCAAATATTATTTATTATCTTGCGACTTAAGTGAAAGATGTTAAGTACTAAAGGCTTTATCACTTTTGGCACGTATCATTGTGGCGCCCTAAAACCGGGAGTCAGTTGACAGCCCATCAACTGCGAATGCTCGTGGATGTCCAGGTGAAAAACCCGGCACCTCACAAAAATGAGTGAGTCTCTTTTATACGGGGAGCTCTACTCAAGGTACAAACCTATCCCAATAATCAACAATGACCACACAGGGTCCATATACAATTAAAAATGAGTAAAAATGGCCACTTGGGCCCCTGCATTAATACCCACCAAATACATATCAACTATATATACCATAGTTCAAGAGTTAATAATTCACTCTTATTACAAACATATATTAAAATTATAAAGTTCTAATATATGTCCTTACATCATAATACCAAGCCATAACCCGACTTTCTTCTCGAGCGGCCTCACAACTAGTGCGCTTTCGATCGCTCACGTACCTGAAATGGTGATCCCTCGGCAGGGTGAGCAAATGCTGATAGAGATAATTTTCTCATGGAGTTTACTCCACCTAAGTGCACATGCATGTAGAAACAAACACATTCAAACAATCACATGAAGCTACTCGAATGTCTACATAACCGATCCCATTTCTCGAGTCCTCATCGACTTCCTCACACATGCTAGCCAACATGCGAGTAAAATAATCGATTTTCAAAACAAAGTTTTTGTTCTTGAGAAAACACTCTGATTTCGGTAAAAATATTGGACTACCATTTCAGGTAGTGTGTTGGAGAACCTTCCTAAACAATTCATGGGCTCTCCAGGCATGTAATTGTTGGACCCATCTCCAACCTGATTATCAGGAAAATCATCCTGTGAAATTCCTTTCACAAACATTTTCATTTAACTTTCAATTTCATATCATGCACTCACTCCTAATATTCTAGGGTGCCCCAGTGCATATGGAATGCATGATGTCAATTCCAACACATTCATGCTAATATATTCACATGCATATATATTAACATAATTAAATCACATAAAGCATGTTATGTAAATTCTCAACCCATTACACCAAAATTAGCTCACGTGGGCTAATTAACAAACACAAACAATTCATTTTGAATCACTCAACACATACAAATTCACACAAAAATATTCACGTGTCACTATTCACATGAACAGTAAAACCCTCGGGTTACTGTTCACGACCACACAAAATAGGAATTTTCTCCGCTCGGTTTCAAGAAGCTTTTGAGGCCAGGAGTTTACGATAAAACAAACTCGAAGCGTTTCTAACCATTTATATGGTTCTTAAACAAGGATTAACACAAGTAGGAAAAGATCCCTACCTCTTGGAGTTGTTGGAACTCCACCAAATTGGTGCCCACGCGTAGTCCTCGCTGCGTAGAGCAACTTTCCTTTTTGCTCCGTCAAAAATCGACGGTCCGATCGGCCGCAAATCTAGAGAGAAGGTGCTCTCTCTCTAAAAAAAAAATCACAAAATCTGCTACTGCATCACCTCCTCTTCATCTTACACCATGTTGGTCTCTTTGAAGGAAGAAGATGTACACTATTTGCTATTTTGTCTTTATACTCATTAAACATTCAAATAATGCCACTTATATCCCATTTCTTGGATTTTTGACACTTGGCACTATCTCGGCCATCTATTTCCATCATCTCTCTAATCATGCAACATGTTTCACATGAGTACATGTTATAGATGACTTTTGTCACATCACATGTCGTTTCGACACGAATGCGGTGCCTTGAAAAGCGTTGCAAGTAAAAATTTGTCTCGGAATTGACGAATTCAACGTGGTAGCTAGATTTCGTGAGGCGATTCCAACGGTGATACGTTTAGTCATCAAAGATCCTAGAAAATTTTATTTTTACCAAAATGACCATTTTACTCTTTTTCCGAAAATTGAAAATTTTCTCGGGTCTTACATTCTCCCCTCCTTAAAAGGAATTTCGTCCCGAAATTCTGGACAATCATAACAACTCACATGCATATGCAACGTGCACTATACCATGCATGTAAACTAGTCATTTAAGTACTAAACGACTAAACCACGTACCTTCATCCCTAAACAGAAGGGATAGGTGGCCCGCGTGTGTCGTCTCGCTCCTACGTTGACTCCTCCATACGGTCTTGCCATAGCACCCTCGCTTTCAGCCTCCACGGTCTTCGTTGCAAAACTGCTCCGACTATCCATAATGCGCACCTTTGGTCCCTCCTCGAAGGTCCCATCGATTATCCAACCTCCGATCTCTCGCGATCCCTTTACATGAAGTTGGATGCGGGTATACTTCAGGCATGGAGCGTGAAATACCTCCTTGGACTGACATGGATGGTAAGGCTTCAGCGGCTGCTTCTGATGCCTACCCTCTCAGTATCTCGAAGGGTCCAATGAACTGGGGCGATAGCCAGTTTTGCCGACGACCCTCTCTCTTAGGCATCACGCTTGAGAGGCGTGATCTCAGCCTCGAACTCTAAATTCGACGTCGTACATATGCCTAACTCTTACCATAGGCTACGAGGCGCGTGAGAAGGCTTATTTGTCGTATCAAGCTCGCCTTCTCAGTTAATCACCTGAATCGGGACTAGTGGCCAGGCTCTCTCCACCTCGGTCCAACATATAGGTGATGCATGGCCTCCGTACAGCGCCTCATATGGTGCCATACGTATACTCGCGATAGCTGTCGTTGTGGTAGATTCCACTAAGGGCAGTGCTCTTCCCTAGCTACCCTTATGATCGGGACGCGTGCTTTCCGCGGCATGTCCTCTACTTTAGTGTATAGTCACACAGGCATGTGATCTGCATAGCCCCTGCTTGGTGTCTGGCGGCCTTCCCAAGGTCACGATCCTTTGACATTGATGGGCGTCAGCCTAATCCATGTCATGAATGACATCCATATATGTCAGCCCTTGCCCATTTCAACCCAACGCAATCTGATCTCGAAGGGGTATCCAAATCTCGAATCACTCTAACTCCCCATCCACTCAACTCTAAGTCACGTGATGCTTGATCGTGTGTTTCATCTCGAGTCCTCGACTCATCACTTAACTCTAAGTCTTCGTGATAGCATGATCGTGTGTTTTCTCTCTCGGGCAGCCTGCTCTTCGGCCTACTACGAGGCCTCTTGCATTAACACGAGAAATTTCGGATATATCCACGGGTCTCTTTACCCGCTGAAATTTCGGATATCTCAATTCTCTTACCACACACGAAAATTTGGGATAGCTCGGGTCTCTTACACCCACACGAAATTTGGGATCTCTCCGAGTCTCTTACGCTCCACGAAATTGGATACCTTCGGGTCTCTTACACCCACATAGAAATTTGAGGATCTCTCCGGGTCACACCCATGGGTTTGGGATAGCTCCGGGTCCTCTTACACCCTACGAAATTTTGGATCTCCTGGGTCTCTTAAGCCCACACGGAAATTTGGGATAGCTTTTCGGGTCTCTTACACCCACCTGTTGGATATCTCTGGGTCTCTTACACCCACGGGACCTTTCGGATACCTCTTAGCGGGTCCTTCACCTGGCTCGGGCTTCTCACCTTAGGGTTACGACCCACTTCTTGCTTGACACACTTTAATTACTCTTCATTTCTGATTTGAACTATGAGTCTTCATTGGAGCGTAGTCCCAAAGGCAACCAGTACGCTCACCCAAAGTGGTAGACCAGCCATACCATGCACCCGTACCATTTCGGCGATGTTCACGAGTGCACATGAATACAATGATGCCATAATGCTTGACACGATCAGGGTCGCCCCGACCCGAGTTCTTAGAGATCTCGGCACAATCCCGCCTATCGATTGACTCTCACCTACACCTTGGGAAGAACATCCACATCTAAGTTTCTCTAAGGCCACCGACCTACAAGCCCCCGAATCTATCGCACGAAGATGCCTTGATGAATAGATATGATGCATCCAAATTTAAGCAGCCTTCTCTAGTCAGCAGGTGCAAAGAGTAGAAGCATTACCCTACATATCCATTTGACATGCTCGGCTGTGGTACCATAAGGACCTCGCATCTAGGGCAATCTCGTCTCATATGCCCAGTACGTTGTGAAATAACATATCATACGCCTGACTGAAGTCCGACTATGAGTCCTGTGCGACCTCGACCCACACTTTGGCCCTCATTTTGTCTTTGCCGAGAAGGTCTTGTATAACACCTGGCTGAGCGGGTTCATCGGCCGTCTTGGGGCGTGGAGGGAATGAGCGTATACTCTCTTGTTCTCACATTCTTTGGGACTATAATTGTCCAATCCTGAATCCTTGTCTATGGAAATCCGTCTCCACATTACCAATTGTCGCGAAATAACATATCACTCTTGCCACTACTTGACTAAATGCCAAATCCTGGCCACAGTGTGAAACTCGTGTAAAAGCCAGCGAAGTCTTACGCCTCTTCCACAGAACTAGAAGAGGCTAATCCTCCCTCTTACTCTGACACCGCATCAGGAGTGCTCAGGAGCATCTCGATCTCTGCTCTATGGTCGGGGCCAGTCGACCATTGAGTCCATGTCTGTGGCGAAGTCTACGATCGCCTTGAATGGACAACCATTGATTCTTGAATCTCTGCCCTTGGCCATGTCCATAGCCGTAATCATCGACCAAAGCGGGCTAGCTCGAGTGAATCAGCACATGCTCTATCAGTCCCATCGATCCCTGCCAGCTAGGAACTCTGAGCCTTCGCATGTCTGTATCAGGAAAATACTTATCCATGAAACGGCTCGGGAACTCACATACATGGTCATTGCCTCTGGAGTCTCTAGAGGTCTTTGCCTAGTTCCACCATGTACTTGGGCCTCGCCTCTAGGTTGGAGCAACGGCTAGTCTAATCTGGTCGTATCGAGTGAATCTCCATAGCCTCTAACACCTTCGATCTGCGTAGACCAGTAGTGCACAGCCCGGATCTCTACCTATGAATGTCGGAGGATGATGTGCCCTAAACCTCTGGAGGTTACTCTGACCTCCCTGGCTACTTGCTGCACTAGCTTGTGCAATGGTAGCAGCCGCAATCCCTACAGCCTCAACAAAGGCCTGATGATCAAAAGCCGGTGGCTGGTCAAATGCCGGTGGTGCCTGACCAGTACCTTGTGGACGACCTCTATGTCCTCGCCCTCGACTAGCCATCTACACAGTTCAAATGTGAGTTAAACTTCTAATCTTGAGTATCTCTAAGGCTTAAACACTGACCCCAGACACTATTCATATCTGAAAATATTTTATATACTAAAGTCCACTGCATTCTTAAGCGTCTGAACAATTAATTCAATATATCAAATCATATTCAACATCGAAAAATTTTATTTTTGAAAATTTCATTTTAAAAGATTTCATCTCGTTTATTTTTTTATTTTTATTTTTCGAAAATTTTGTGAAATGATCCCCGAATAGTGACTCGAGAAACGGTGCATTGAGTCGAAAACAGGTCGAGTGCACGGTGTGCACTGTGGACCGGTTGCGCGCATGGTGGGCTAGGTTGGGGCGTGGTGCGCGGGTTGCGCGCGGTGCGCTCGGGCCAGCGCCTTGGTCGTGTCGGTGGTGTGCCCCGGTCGTGTCGCGGCCCTGCGGCGGTAGATGTCGCAGGGCTGGGCGGGAGTATCGTGTACGTGTGGCGGCACCCTCACAGCGTATTTCGAGACTGCCGCTTGCGTCTCCTTATCCCCAGGTGTGTTGTATCGCGACCGGCTAGTGTACGCCTCTCGGCCCCCACATGCGATCAATCGATTGTATCGTGATGACATCAACAAGCTGTGCCTTGTCACGATCTGATTATTGTATCGTGACTGGTCCCTCGGCTATCCAAGCCTTCTCTGTCCGATCTGATTTATTTGTATCATGACCCTAACTCAATCAGTCCTCGGCTGTCCACATTTAGTGATTGTATCGTGACACATACTCTGACTAAGCGTCTCCGCTGTCACGATGCAATCCGATTGTATCGTGACATGCTCCGGCTCAACACTTGTGAGCTATGTCATGATACAATTCCATTGTATTGTGACACGATTAAATGATAATGACCAATTCTAGTTAGTTTTTTTTTCTCACACACACACACACACACACACACACACACACACACACACACACACACACACACATATATATATATTTTCTCATTCATGCTACTAGAAAAACACCCAAAAACATATATATACATTTTTTTTTTCTCATTTTCCAGTACACCAAATAAATTTATAAAAATTTATTTTATCCAATTTTTTCTTCAGTTTTACACACTGTAAAACCTTAGAAAATTTCTTCTCATCATCATTTTTTTATCGAGTAGCCTTCCTTTGCTACTCCATGACGATGGCTCGAACATGTATCACATGACTCAAAAAAATATATTTTAAAGTTCAAATTAGAACCCTTTTTCTTATCATAGTGGTATAATTTTCGAGTTTTCCACTGACCGATACATTTCTTGTCCAAGCAGACAAGCGTCGAGAATTTTTATTTTCATTGCAATTCTGGACTATTTTGCTAAAAATTCTCGAACACCTAAGGTTACTTTTCAGACCCTGGTGTTCAGCGTTGGCACCTATGCTACTCGCAAAGCATAGAACAATCAAAATTCATACCTGACAATTCATCACCTCAATCATCAAAGTGCACAAGGAATGTGTGATCTAACTGCAATACCCATTAAGTCCCTAGGTAATCATACCTAACTTATTAACACTAAGCTCTAGGTATTTATAAACCTAGGCTCACGTACTGTTGTGGCGCTGAGCAGGAGATCGGGTGACCAACCGTCGAAACTGCAGACCTCGTGGATATCGGGTAACCGACACCACTCACAAAAAGTGATGAGTCTCAGCTGTACGAGGGAGCTCTACAATTCTACAAACTTTGTCTGATAATCATGATGACCACAGGGTCCATGCTCTGATTAAAAATGAGTAAAAATGGCCACTTGGGCCCTTGCATTAATACCAACCAAATACATATCAACTATATATACCATAGTTCAAGAGTTAATAATTCGCTCTTATTACAAGCATATATATTAAGATTATAAAGTTCATGTGTCATACATCCTATAATACCAAAGCCGCATTGACTCTTCTCTGAGCAACCTGTAGTCTTTGCCTTCGGTCGGCTCCTACGTGCACGAAATGGTGATCCCTCGATAGGAGTGAGCAAAGCCAGTAGAGATAATTTCCTACATGGGTTACTCCGCCTAAGTGCACATGCATGGCCAGAAACAAACACATTCAAGCAATTACATGAACCTACTCGAGATGTCTGCATGGCCAGATCCAGTGTCAGGAGTCCTCGCTAGGCTCCCTCGCACGTACCCTAAGCCACACATGCGAGTAAAATAATCAGTTTTCAAAATAAAAGCTTTTTGTTCTTGAAAACACACTACCGAGTTTCGGTAAAAATATTAGACTACCCTCCGAGGCGAATGTGTTGGAGAACCTTCCTAAACAATTCATGGGCTCCTCCAACGTGTAATTGTTGGACCCTCAACCAAATTCTAGGAAAATCATCAAAATCAAATTCCTTTCACAAAACATTTCATTTAACTTTCAATTTCATGTCATACGCACAAAACTCTAATATTCTAGGGTGCGGTGCATATGGAATGCATATTCACCAATTAACACATTCATGCTAATATATTCACATGCATATATATTAACATAATTCCAATCACACTAAAGCATGTTATGTAAATTCTCGACAAATTACACAAAAATTAGCTCACGTGGGCTGAATTAACAAAACCTGAAAACAATTCATTTTGAATCACTCAACACATACAAATTCACACAAAAATATTCACGTATCACTATTCACATGAACAGTAAAACCCTCAGGTTACTGTTCACAACCACATAAAATAGGAATTTTCTCCACTCGGTTCAAAGCTTTTGAGACGAGTTTACGGCTAAAACAAGCCTCAGAACATTCCTAACCATTTACATGGTTCTTAAACAAGGATTAACACAAGTAGGAAAAGATCACTACCTCTTGGAGTTGTCGAAACTCCACCAAATTGGGTACCCACGCGTAGTCATAAGCAGCATAGAGCAACTTTCCTTTTTGCTCCGTTGAAAACCGACGGTTCGATCGACCGCAAATCTAGAGAGAAGGTGCTCTCTCTCTAAAAAAATCACAAAATGCGCTCTTGCATCACCTATCTTCATCACACTTGCGTTTTGGTCTGTGAAGGAAGAAGATGTACACTATTAGCTACTTTGTCTTTATACTCATTAAACATTCAAATAATGCCACTTATTTCCCATTTCTTGGATTTTTGACACTTGGCACTATCTCGGCCGTCCATTTCCATCATCTCTCTACTCATGCAACATGTGTCAGATGAGTATTGAGAAATTACCGCCAAATTGGAAGGACTTCAAAATTTATTTGAAACACAAACACAAAGAAATGAAGCTTGAAGACTTGATCGTGAAGTTGAGGATGGGGAGACAATGGGGAGTCTCGAAGAAAGTAGGCGGCGGGGTTGGGCCCGGAGTCGGATGAGCGTGAGTTGGCTGATCCATTAGGGCTTCATTGGAGAGTACCTTTATCATGGGTGCATAACCCATTCGGTGTGCTCGCCTTATATCGAGACTAGTTGGATGCATAGACTCATGATTAGGTAATTATATATTAATATATATTATTTTTAGTCATATGCATAATAATGATAATTTTAGTCATATTAACATTGAGGTAAATTGTAGGTGTTATGGGAGCCATACATCGGAGAGTCAGTTGCCCATCTACTTGATATATGTCTTGCTGATTAGGAGATTTGGCGGAAGATGTCACCACTTATCTACTTTGGGGCGTAGAAATTGGCATCATCGAGGAGCAAGTCTCATATCGGTTTAGCCTTCATTTAAAGTACACCTCCATCTTGCTTATTAGAAGCGAGGATTACATTGGTTGACAAATGAGGATACCACAAAATCTGATTAATAGACATATCCATACTCATCGATGCGCCTTATGGGCTACACATGTAGAGAGGATCGTCACATCACCTCTTATGAATGGTATTATGGACTTCCATGATCCATATATGGAGTGGTATCGACGTATTACACGACGTTTGATCACACCACTACTCGACAGGGATAAAATGAGAATTACCATGTAATATAGTTCACGACATCCCGCTTGTTGTTAAGTAAATCTTTAAATTCTAAATTATTTCCAATATTTAATGCATAGATGGACATTTACTTTTTGTTTGGTTTGTTTTTTTTGAATATACGGGATGGTAGAGATAAGCTACTATATCTCGTAGGGCTTTCTCGGGCTGTATCACGACATTCGTCATATTGGTAGATCAGTTTCTGCGATGGAGGGACCGGCTACATCTAGCTACACAAGGCGAGGAGGCATCGTCAAATGGAACATCCATCGGACCTCGTCAAATTAAATGATGTGATTGGATCATGACGGATCAGGAGTCGAGGAGAGGGGAGAGGGTGGTGAGTTTGGGTCGTGGTCGACTTGATGTTGACTAGGTGGTGTGTACAGTCGTTCGATGGACTTCCATGCCACGGAGTATTCCACACACTTTGAGGCTTCCATACACGAGTTTCCACACCACCTCCGTACTTTCATACCACCCGCGTATTCAGCGCCACCTGAGACTTTCTTAGTTTGTCATCCCTGCATTATCACTGCATCTCAGGCCTTAGGGTCCACATTATTACCATCTATGACATCCCACCTACATTTATGGCAGCTCTAAAAATACCCTAACAATTTCAGAACATGTTTAGGGTATAAAATAAAGTAAATGAAATTTTTTAGAATTTAAATCCTAAGAACGAAAAAAAATATACAAGGAATTTTTAGGAGCCAAATAAATTTGGTAAAAATGTCAAATAGGGACCTAAGGGTCATAAATAGAAGAATGTAGTTGCCAAAATGTAAATGAAATGAAAATGAAAGTAAGTAAGAAGAGTTAAAATGAGAAAAATGGGAAATAGGAATTTATGGCAAGCCAAACAAGGCCTTAATTTAAGGCTTAAGACCAAGTTTGGTCTTGTAATTGCCATTTTCTCACATTTAGCAAAAAAGAGAGAGGGAGAAAGAGAGCTAGGGCTTGGTTGAGAGAAGAAGAGAAGGAGTTTGTGATTTCTTCTCCATGTAATCAAAGGATAAGTTGATCAAGAAGGAGGAAGAAGAAAGGAAAGGAATCAAGGTTTAAGGTAAGAAAAACCAAGCCTAACCCAGCTCTACTTGTGTTTGGGTTTAATAAAACCCCAAATGTGGTATAAAAGTGTTCTTGGATGGTTTTAGTTCATTTTGATGTTGTTTTGCATCGTTTTGATTGGTTTGGATTGGTTTTGAGGAAGACGGTTGTAAAAGGAGAATGTTGGGTTTTCAAAGGGAAATCTTGTCAAAATTTTGTCAAAACCCACATTCTTGTTTTGGCTATAAATTAAGTTATAATCATCGATGAAGTGATTCCAATTGGTAAGAACATAAGAGATAGGGATACAAATGTATAGAAGGGACCAAGAGCAAATTGTAGCTCTGAGGCTCTCGAATATGGGCTTAAAGGTGAGTTCGGGTAGCTCATGGGTATGCTATGTTTTGGGTGTTATTATGGTGTTTTGGCCATAAGTTGAGTTTCACTAATCCAAATTAAGTGATTCAAAATTATGGGTAAACTATACTTCTAGGTCAATAATTTACTTGAAGGAAGTGTATGAAAATTGTTACCCCAAAGTTCCCAAAAATCTGTCAAAGTGGAGCTATGTGTAAGAATAATCTGATTCTACTTTGCAAATTAGAGTAGTCTGGATGTAAAATGCAATAACTAGAGTTTTGGTGATCCAAATTGGATGATTCCAATTGGAGAAGAAACCTTAAAACCATAGCTTCAAATTATTAGGAGGAACCATTACCAATTTATATAGTTAAGACCCCATAAATTGAGAATAACAGTAGGTGATCCAGTGAGCTAACCAATTTGGCATTAAAATGCAGTAACTTGAGTTTGGGACTGTTTAGGCTAAGTGTGTTTTGGAATTTATGAAAATAGATTGTTGGGATGATTAAAGGTCTTGGGAAGGAATAAATGGTCTTGGAAATATTAACTTTTTTGCTAGACAGAATTTATTTGGAAATTTATTTGATTTAGAAAGTGTTTATTACAGAGATTTGTCAATGGAAAGATGCGGTTTTAGGATGTTAAAGTTAAAAAATTGGACCAATTGGTTTTATAATCTAATTTTAGGTGCTTAGGGGCTGGATTAGACCTTGGTCTAAGCTAATAAAATCATTTTGAAGTTAATTTTGGACAACATTAAGTTGGTTTTGAGTGAACTTTTAAAGGCATTCTGTTTTGAAAAAAAAGCATTTTTGCCCTGTTTGTGTATGTGGTTGAGGGTCTTAGAGAAGGAATTTTAAATTGAAAATTTTCAGAGATGTCATTGGATATATGAAGGACTAAACTGGAGAGTTTCATAATTTTTGAATACCGTTTGAATAATGTTTGGGTAATAAAGTCCAGAGAGTACAAAATGGGAAAGCCCTTGATCCCTTGCATGTGTTGTTAGTATGCATTTGGGGTTTTAAACTAATCTTCCTTTTAGGGATAGTTTAATTGATCAAGAGTACTATTGGAAAAGGATTAAAGGCAAGGCTAAATTTTAGTAAATTTTTGTTATGTGATGGATTAAAGTTGAAACTAACAACTATCTAGGGCTTGTATCTTACCCTTATTTTCTAATGAGATTAAGAATACGATATTAAGCTTTGAAAATCAACCCTAACCAAAATCACTAGTTGATAGGCTGAAAGCGTGATGTGTAAAAATGTGCAGCCTATGTAAGTGCCATAGTGCTCAAGTAATATAGTGTGCACAGAGTAGGATGTTGATCCACGGGGAGAAGTGTGCTGATGCGACTTTAAGCTTTAAATATTATGGACTGATAGTAATGGTCAGATTAATAAAAGAAAAACTAATCTATATTTGCTAAAATCAATTAATTATGAAAACAGGGTTTGCCTTCTATCACTCGATGAATTTTAACCTAAATAAATTATTTGCTTTATCTTCTATATGATTTACCTTCATGAGTTGATCATGCCTACAAGATATTCTCTCTCGAGATATATACGCCTATCTGCGCCAGGTGGGATGTATTGCATCTACGCCTTGACCCCTCGACTCCGGCAGCCAAATGTATAAACCCTAGTAACACACTTGGAACGGGATGTATCTATTCCGATTCTGACCAATTGTTGCTATTCATGTCCACAGAGTCGGCGTCTCTAGAATCTTAGACTCCTAGCAATGGCATGCAAAGTTAGCCAAACCTAACATGTAAATTGCGGGAAATAAAGAAATTAGATAAGAATCATACTTGTTAAATAAAAACAAAAATTAAACTAATCCGTCTAAGAATGAGTTGGTTTGACCAAGCCACAGAAGCAGGAAACACGACATCTCTATGGAAGAAAACCATCAAAGAGAAAAAGAGAGAGGATGAAAATAAGCAGGGTTTTGGTAGAGCTCCATCTCATCTTCTTGATCTTCTTCTTAACTAGCTTTTCCCACTTGATATGTGTGCCCTAGGGTGTTTCCACCTAAGGAAGACTCTCCCCTTCAAAAAGCTCAAATCTATCACCCAATCCTCCTCCTTTTTGATCCCTACAGTTTGAGCTTTAAACCACTCCATTATGGGCTCAAAATGGGCTAACAATCCACCCCGAAACCAGCCCGAACATCGCGGCGTCGTGCAGCAACATCGCGGCGTCGGGATGCTCTATGACTACGCAATGTTGCGACGTTGGTTCTCAGCGTCCGCGACGTTATTGCAGATCCCTGTTTTTTGCTCAACCCGTGAGGCCATAACTTTGTCATACGAACTCCGATTTGGGTGTTCTTGGTACCGTTGGAAAGCTCTTGAAGTGTAGAATCTATCCATATATTACTTGATGCAATATGAGCTCATATGATTTCTGAAAACATCAAAATACAGTAGCCTCTCCTGCTGAAGGTGCCTGCGTATTTGCTGATTTTCTTCAAGTTTTGGAACACATAACTTCTTTGTTCGAACTCGATTTTGGTGTTCTTGGTATCCTGAAAGCTCTTGAAGTTTAGAATCCATCCATATATGGCTTGATGCAATAGGAGCTCATATGATGTCTGAAACATCAATTCCAGTAGCCTCTCCTGCTGCTTCTATAGCAGTTTTCACAATTTGCACAATTCCACAAGAATGGATGACACAGTCATAAGTGTAGGAACTTTTAGAGCATTAGGGCACTTATTTAACATAAAAACACTAGAAAAAACCTTTAATTAAAACAAGGACAAAATAGAACATTTAAGACTACTTCAATACATAAAACCAAATTCTTGTACTGAAACAAGAGAACTAGGAAAATCAAAGCAAAGCTAAAAATTGAATGACATGGAATAAAATGAAATGAGACTAGTATGATACTTATGATTCAAATGGAAGAATCACTTTATGAACACAATTTGTAATGACCTTTTCAATAAATTTAGGATCCTTAAACTTTTAAACTTTCTAAAGACATGTAGAAACCAAAGCATGGTGAGCAAGAAAATCAACCCCAAGTCAGCAGTGACCTTTCCCAAGGGAACTAAGTGTAGGTGATATAGCATGATCTTAGGTGTATAACAGGTCCTAGCACCCACGAGCTTAAGCTCAACTCACCTATTTGGAAGAAGCCTGAAAAGGATAAGAACACACCCTTTTATTTCATACCAAAATACCCTAAAATTTCTAAATACCTAAAAAGTGAAGGAGAACTAGTGCGAGAGTTTTAGAAGGTGTTCTGTAAGCGGGGATCCATTGGTGACTCCCAGCGGTTGGTTAAGGGCACCGGGCATTAAATTCCTTCAAACTTCACCCGGGCACTCAGCCAAACTCAAGGCCCTAGGTTGTGGGAGGATCCATCTTACGTCATGTAGCGGGGCGGTGAAGTCAATGACTCCGGCCAGGTTGGCTTAGGGCATTAGGCTTTGAAGGCCTCGATTGTGTGCGAGATTAGATTGGATGATCCATATTCTATTCTAAACTATTTTTCACTTTTTTCTTTTTTTTCTTCTTTTTTTTTATTGTTTTGTATTTTTTTTTTTAAGTTGAGGCTCGATGGCAATCCTCTTTTGTTTAGGTGTCCTATCGCTTAGGTGGCTAGAATCCCCGGAGTTAGTTGAATTCAAGGCCAAAGATTAGGGACCAAGGTATACAAGGAGACCAAAGTGTGTGTGTGATAGATTCCTTGAGAAATAGCTATTATAGCACAATGGAGGTGACCTTCAAAGCTAGTCACCCATACCAAGCAAGTACCGATTCCGGATCATTTAAAAACACAAGGAGTCTATTCCTGCTACACTTGGCATTTTGAATAGTTGTATTTCAAGTAATGACCTTCTACTAGCCAACAAGGCATCAAACTCACTCATATAAGAGACACAAAATAAATAAAAGAAAGAGATAGAAAAGCACATACGGCTAACAACCAAACAAGCCCAACTAAAAACGGTAAGGAGATCTAAGTGGATTTGGAAATTTTTTTTTCTTAATGAATTCTTGAATTCACCCCCCCGAACTTAAGAATGAACATTGTCCTCAATGTGAAACAAAGCAAGAATGGATAACGCAGTACTCCCACAGGGTTGATCAAGTCCCTGGAAGTTGCTCAGTGAATATGGCTCGCTTTGGAGGCAAGAGGTGTTAAGAGGGTTAGACTTTAAGTGCAAATGGAGGGATGCTTGAATGGTTTCCTCTTTGGTTCTTTAAGTCGCGAGGTGGTGAACTTCTGAAGCTTTCAACCTTTTGGCTTCCAAAGCCAGATTTGAATCCCAAAACTGAAATTAAAAGCTAAAACACGAGAAAAATAAAATCCAAGCACGAAAATTTATTTATTAAAAACTCAAAACTAACTAAGAAATAGAAAAAAGAAAAAGAAAACATTTTAAGCAAGTTTGCCTCCCAAGGAGCTACTCCGTTTTGAGTCGGCTAGACTCTACCAACTACGGATGGAGTTGGTGTTTCTTGCCTCCATCAGCTACTCTAAGAAGTGATAAGTTGTGCTCATCGACAACTTGGGTACATAGTCTTCCCTGATCTTTCTTTTTTTTTATTTTCTATTTTTTTAATTTTTTCTTTACAATGGTTCCTCTCAATTCATTGTTGAAGTGAATGATGTACTCATCCACCTGTGAATTTAGGATCGTCTTCTCCTTTTCAATTCTTCATCATCTACTTGCCAAAAAAGTCATCTCAGGAAAAGTCTACACAACCTCCTCTTTTACCACTTTCATGATTCGGAGGAAGTTGACTCTTTTTCCTCCTTTTCAACTAAGTCTTTCAAAGTTTCTGCATCATCATCCTCCACCTTTTGAAGCTTCTCAAGTCATTACTCTCAAGTGATTTCTTCATTATAGCTCCAAATTTCTTTCTTCTTTCCCTGTATTCACCCCAAGAGTAGATGGCGAACTCATGTCACGCCTTCAAAGGACATTGTAGCCATATTCTCTCGTTCATTCATATATTTTGCCACTAGTTCTATACTCATACTCTCCTCTTCAGTTGTTCTCAAATGTGTCGAGTACCGTGGCGGCCATCGAGCTACATTCCCTTCGCTCAAGCTATCGAATGGTGTATTACAATTTTAACATTAGCTCTCGTCAATCTGCATGAATCAACTGAGATGTCACATTCAAAGATGAACTCCTTTCTATTTCATAATTAACGTCATTTAACTTTGTCATTCTCCTACGCTGAGGTCGACTTATCTCATTCGATTAAAAACTTGCAAACTCCAATCCCCGGAGTAGTCCATTTCATCCATCGATCTTGAATTGTGCCGTGCCATGGTAAATGCAAATGAGTTCTTCTTAATTCATCCATATTTCAGGCTTGATCTTCGACTCAGGAGATCAAGAGCTGCTATAAATTGTATTCCATTTATGCTCATGGTTCCATCTAAAATTATGATCGCTTTCATACGTACCTCCATATCGAGCATAACCACTTGATCCATATGGTTGCCACACTTGACTTCGCAGACTCTGGAGTTGTCAATCTTCTCGATGCTCATCGCCCACCGCCGCATTCTTAGTTGTCGCTGGCGTGAGCCAATGCATTTGTCAACCTCGAAGGATCGTGGATCCATCAGGATTGAAATCAGATTGTCTAAGTAGCATGTTTACTGCTCTCTAGCTCGATCAAAAGGAATCAGTTCGGCTGACCCAATCTTCGTATGCATGCAGATTAACTTTCCAAACCACAAACAAAAACAAGAGAGACCAAGTAACAAGCACGGATGTAAAACGTAAAATAAAAATAAATAAAATAAAATGTATGAAATAAAAATTGATCCAAAGTGTATCTAAAGGTTGTCAATATCAATACAAAACTTCTCCCCGCAACGACGCCAAAACTTGATGGGTCGTAAAGCGTGATGTAAAATGTGTACGCCATAGCGCGCACGCTGTCATCAAGTAACATAAATAAGATTCTTGCCACGATATCGATCCACCGAGAAGTGTGTCGAGTACCGACTTTACGCCTTTAAATATTATTCGACCTAAAATCGTAATGAATTCGATTAATAAAAAAGAAAACTAATCCTATAATATTTTGCTAAATCAATTAATTATGAAAACTGGTGGTTTTGCCTCTTCACCTATCACACTGATGAATTTTGAACTCTAAATAAAATTACTTTCTATTTAATATTTCATATATGATTTACGCTAGCGGCCGATCATGCCTACAAGATATTCTCTCTCGAGATATATCCGCCTATCTCGCCGCTGGGGTGTATTGCATTCCTCCGCCTGACCCTCGACCAAACACTTAAACGTGATAAATCCTAATGCCACACTTAAACCTGTGATATCTCTATTCCCCCGAACACCAACCCTGCGCTTTATTCATGTCCCTAGGAGTTAGCATCTCTCGATCTTAGACTCCTAGCAATGGCATGCCAAAGTTGGCCAAACCCTAACATGTAATTATTGCAGAAATAAAGAAAGTCGATAAAATCATACTTACATTAAATAAAAATGAAAATTAAACTAATCCATACAAGTGCAGTTAGGTTTTGACAAAACCTCTAGAACTAAACTTCCGTAATATCTCTACGTGGAAGAAAACCATCAAAAGAAAGAGAAAAAGAGACAGAGGATGAAAATAAATCGATTTTGAGTGAAAGCTCACTTCCCTCTTTCTTCAATCTTCCTTCGCTGCTTTTCCCCTTCAAGATGTGTGCTCAGGTGTTTCCACCCCAAGAGAGGGCTTTCTCCCTCAAAAAGCCTCCAAAATCTATCAACAATCCTCCTCCTTTTTCTATCCTCACGGTTCGAGCTTTAAACCTCCAATATGGCTCAAATGGGCCA
This sequence comes from Tetrastigma voinierianum, assembly GCA_016808115.1. Taxonomy (NCBI): domain Eukaryota; kingdom Viridiplantae; phylum Streptophyta; class Magnoliopsida; order Vitales; family Vitaceae; genus Tetrastigma; species Tetrastigma voinierianum. Next base: position 72,600 of record JAEQBH010007419.1, on the reverse strand, counting down.
ACAATCCACCCAAAACCAACCCCCGAACGTCGCGACGCCGATGCTCGTCGCAACGCCGACGCCGTTCTCAACGTCACACGCTGTCGCAGCCCCCTCGCTTTCTCTCCAACTCGTAAGGCCATAACTTTTGTCATACGAACTTTGATTCGGGTGACTGTACCGCTGGAAAGCTCATGTAGAATCTATCCACATATGACTCTGATGCAATATGAGCTCATATGATTTCTCTGAAAACATCAAAATACAGTAGCCTCTCCTGCTGAAGGTGCTGTAATGTTTGCCGATTTTCTTCAAGTTTTGGAACTTGCATAACTTCTTGTTCAACTCCACTCGTGTTCTCGTATCCCTGTAAAGCTCGTTGTAGAATCCATACATAGCTTGATGGCCAGGAGCTCATATGATTTCTGAAAACGTCAAAATTCAGTAGCCTCAGACGTCTCTATATGCGCTTTTCCACCACTTCGCACAATTCCACACAAAAATGGATGACCTGATCATATGTGAACTTTTATAGCATTAGGCACTTATTTAACATAAAAAAACACTAGAAAAACTAACTAAACATAGTGGATAAATGAGTATTTAAGATACTCATCAACCCATGAATAATATCACTCTTTTTTAATTTATTGGAATAGGGGTCGCATTTGAGAGGAAAAACTCGAATCTAGATCGATTCCAAGGATTGGAATCAAAGTGCAATGCTTTTCAGTTTGTTCTACACCTTTCTCTCATTATTTTCCTGAATCTCTATCTCCAAAATGTTTGCTTTGTATGTTGAATTTGTTTTAATTGATTTAGATGCAAATAAATTGTGAAATGAATCGCAAGTTGATTTAAGTTAAGAAATTTGAGAGAAATTGATTGATTGTGAAAAAAAAAAAAAAAAAATGAATGACATGAAAATCGTATTTAGTATTGAAATGATTTGTTTGTATAAAAATACATACTTTATCGTATTTTCCTATATAAATGATTTGAATGTCTTTAATAGAATGTTAACCGTTAAATTCGAAAGTTAAAGATAGATCAGTATACTAATAAGAGTCGAACAAACGTATTACTATCGCGGGCATACCGATCTATAAATTTCAATGATGCGATTCGTGAAGGTACAATTAACCCAGAGTACATATTTTTATAAAACCGCGTTACACCGGGCCATAGCCAAATGATCGCGTCTATGATTCGCTATCCCGCACCCTAAAGCATAGGTTAAATTCGATAAGTATAAAATGCCAAATTATAATGAGAATGAAAAAGTGCATGATTTATGATCTCGAATGATTTATCACATATGAAACGTATAGTTCGAGATGACCAATGAATTGTAATTGATTAAATGGAAATATATCTTTATGTATGTATTGTACCGCATTGGTCATTTAAGAAAGTACGTAGTTACTGTCTTATGAAATCAGATGGATTTGATTTAAACTCGAAATAAAGAGAGAATCGTATGTAACCACTACATGAAATGTTTAGTGCGAGTTTTTTATCTATGGCAGGTACTGGCAGAATAGGAACGATGACAAGATCGAGAAGACAGACATCAGAAAGCCATGAGTAAAAGTATATACTCATTATACGATCCATCCATTTTGAACCATGGTTTATGATCAAAACAGCTTAAACTCAAATAATTTTCAGATATTATTTAACGGGTATGGAATGCTCTTCATCAGAATGCATTTTTGAAGAATGTAAATGCTTATGGCCTACCGAATTGAATGATCCCATATATTTGAAAGTGTTTATACGAAATAATGCGTCGGGCCTAAACGGTTATTTTGTTTAGATATGTTTTTGCAAATGAACTCCTGGGCCAGCAACTCTGACCCACCCTCGGATCCCGCCAACTGTGGTCCCGCCAGGTATCGGGTGCTACATACATTTCATCGCTCCCAATGACGCAGACAACGATCGACCTTGTTCCGTACTGTGGCAGATGCCCACCCAGCGACCCTCACTTCACGTGACACGCGAGTCATCTCGCCCATCAACTCCCTTCAACTCGACCCCTCTTCCAACTCCCCTCAACTCCCTCGACTCCCTTCCAACTCCATCAAATCCATTCGAGATCGCACATGCCGCTATGCATCATCTAACCATGTATTCTGTGCATCCTAAGAGAAAGACAAAGCCCCATCATGCGTGGGACCTATCATGTTCATTTTTTTATATTCAGATATATCATATTTGTATTACGTTGTGTATATATTTTTATGATTTGGTTTATATATGAAATGATCAATTGTTGTGTATTGGTTATCATTTCGATGAAAGTTGGTTAATTTTGATGAAATGTTTGTAATGCAGTGATATGTATTGGTTGTTATTTTGATGCAATTAGGTTAGTTCGATGAAAGTCACACTGATGAATTGTTTGTACGCGAAAGGATGATCAAGTTATCATTTCATGCAATTAAAGCCGATTCGATGAAAGTCACACTCGATGAATTGTTCAGAATGCGTGTGATGGGAATTGGTTGTATTTTCGATAGATGTTTGTAATTGTTTGTAATTTGTAATAGCCCACCTTCATGATCCCCTATACAACCGACGTTTCTGCTGTCCGGAGAACGACCCTCAAGTGATCCCCTCGTGATCCTCCTGCACTTCGAGTGCATCACACGCCATCCACAAAAACCAAATGAATCCGATCTAGGTAGGTTGAACACCCTATGCATAAGATCCATGAATGTCGCTGAGCATTCATCAATCTCGAACGAAGACACTATGAACTCAAATGCCCATATTGCGCTCCTCACACGTCACCTTAGGATATTCATTCTCCCAATTCTCTAACTAAAGGTAACTCCAAGGCGCAGATTTATCTCGAGTGTGACCCGCCCTCTCAACCCGATCAAACAAATCATCAATCCTCTTAAAAGGGTACCTATTCCAATGGTAGCCCATTCAACTACTCCAGAATCTATACACAACCAAAGAGCCTTTATCTCCTTCTCGCAAATGCAGCCAGAGCACCCTGGCAAGTGGCTGCCTCCGCCTCCAATAAAAACATCCGGCCCGTAAATTCCCCGTAATCGGACTTCCTGAGTTCCCGCAACTCGAGCACCATTCTATGCAGAAACACAGAAATAGGCGATACCAGTGGTGCAACTCAATAACGGTCTACATCCCTACGCGATGGTAACTGCAGTTCATCCGAAAAACATCCTCGTACCATAAACCACCCCAGTAGACTCAAACCCGCATACAAATTATCCTCCACTGTAAGCTCACACTAACCCACCAACTCCAAGTACACCTAGTTCGTGCATGGCTCTGGTAAAGCGCGTTTATCCCCTAAAACGTGAATGTAAATACCATCCAGCTGGGTGCCTGGCCACATCATACAATCACAGACAACTCGATATGTCACAACTAGTCCATCCGCAGATGACATCAAACTCCGACATGTCCATGACCCTAAGGTCCACAATGAGTAGAATCCTCAAATCCTCGCTCGTCTCACAATCCCAACATATCCATCAACACTCAACCCTAGCTCCTGTGTGGGAGAATTCAACAACCCACTCTTCCAAGATTTCAACCTCTGCTCCAAATCTTTACACATGATGCCTAATTAAGGAATGAGATGCACCAAAGATCAAACAATAATCTCGCTATACAAAGAGTAGAAAAGCAATTCGAATAACTGATTGATCCAAGTCGCCTAAGGTGTAATGACATAGACATGCCCTTATCCTCCCCGGTTCCCGGCCAGGTGGAGCGCCGGTCTTCTCGACCAGCCCATGCCCCCAAATTTCTACGTGGACCGTCCCGCAAAATAAGAGGTGCCTGCGGTAGAACCTCGGGACCGAACTATCTTCCTCGCCCACGGCAGTAGGGCATAACAAATCGCAGATTCGTGCATGTCCCACTGATGATCACCGGTGTCCCATAACCCTATGATCCCTATCTCTCGGTGACAATCCTGGGCCCACGTGTCAAGGTCAGCAGCGACGCCCCAACCCAAAGACTCCCGTGTCAGAAAGGGTGTCACAACCGAGAACTATAAACTTGTTCAATTTTACATCATTCTAAACAATTATCTTGAAAATATAAACTTACAAAAAAAATACAAATTTATAAATTATCACATTACAAAATAATATCATACCTCACTCATCGGTTTCGATCAACATATTCACCACATATATACAAAAAAATTTATTGTTTCAAAAAATATATGTAATATCATCCGGTGCCAACCAAAACATCAATGATGAGCACCTATTGTCAGGGTTGGCCTCACGATGTGGACGCCCTTTCTATCACCGCACTCTCGATACCTACTACGGATAAACACTCACGCTGGCGTATAGCTTAAATGATCCATAGAAATACGGATTCTACCACTATAACTGGCCGTCACAAACACATGTACAAATGCATCTAACTATACATATACATATACATATACATTTAACCACTTATCACTAACATTTCAACATAAGGTAATAAATCATAACAATTCCACTAATTGATTTATTTGCATATACATGACATTCATTCATCTTTAGCCTACGTAGTTATGCTTCATGCCTTATATTCATATTTATAATTTCATTTCATGTAATTTCCATGTTTTATGCTTTTTATAAACATTACAAAATTTTCATCTCATCTTATGTCATGCCTGTATACTCTAAAGAAGTGGATCATGGGACGGAATTGTATGTCTAAGGTACTATCACTCGAACGAGACAAACATCTATAAATCAGATTATATCGTCGACCCAAATTCAGGGATAATCGTAATGATCCAAATTGATCCATGTCATCGGTAATCTAAACGGGCCACTGTGTTTGTAAATTGTATGCTGCAACATTGTCATTCCTATAGACATGCATATCTATCCAACTACCCAATCATAAGCAGACAATTAGTTTTATTATGTTTTCTTAATAATCTTTCAAATATCAAAACACATATCCCATATACATGAATACCATTAATATCCTCAGATAACATACGGGATATTCATTGTCAATTATTCTCGAACATGTGAGATAGTTTCACAAATTTCTTAAGATCATTTGACTGTATTTTGTGCTTCTTCATATAACAAAGATACATGTACTCTTGTCACGATCGTGAGTTCATATCCTTTCATATCTTAATCATCTCACATATTTATCCCATATCATGTAACATTAATTCATATAACTTTTATACAATTTTCATTATTAGATACTCATAACTGTATATATCTCTTTTATCGGGTCTTATAATCATTTAAGAGACATCTAAGTGTCTCGTATCACATAGGAGAAGACAAAGAAGTCTTCTTACAAACAGGGGTTCACTGCGTCGAACCTTAATCGATCAAAACAGATCTCCCATTTCAGAATTTTCCGGGTACAATGGGGCTGTCCAAATTTGACTGCCATACTTCCTCATCGGTCAGTTATCCTAAGTCTAGCTTACCTAAAATTGAATCACCCATTTTGGATCACCAAAACTTCTAAGATACGACACAAACACTCGCGTCGGTCCAAGCTGCCGGGCCAAAAACCGAGAACTAGAATTGAATTATAAATTCAGTCTCATAGCATCACACTCGAGCTAGTGGTCTCGAATATTTAAGGCTATGGTCCTAGGATTCTCCTCCAATTAGAATCATTCCATTTGGAGCCTCTAGGCTAAGATATGACTAAAACAAAAAACAAGTGGTTTTAGAAAATTTCTGATAAAGAATCCCTTAAATACCATGATGTTTCTTTACACATTTTTCACACTAAACTCCTCCATCGAGGATCCAAAAAAAAATCACAACACCAATAACACAAAATAGAAGAAGGAAATCCCAAACCTAACTAAACTTCAAACCCCTGGCTTTCTTCTTTCTTCTCTCTTCTTCATTCCTTTTCTCCATATTATTCCTTCTCACTAACAATTATTCAAAGAAATTGAAGAGAAAGCAACCAAAATGGCTCTTTCTCCCTCAAGAACCCATAAGCCTAGTTCTTTTCTCCCAAACACCCAAAATGAGAACTCCTCTTCCTGAAGACCAATTTTGGTCTTATCCTTCTTTGTTACAAGGCTATGTTTGGCAAAAAAATAATAATCTCATTTTTGCTTTAAACTTCTTCTCAGATTTTGAATTCCTCTTCATTTCCCATCATTTGCAAATCGCTTATCATTAAATTCTATTACGGCATAACATCATTTAACTTAATGTCTCTAAGTCCTTAATTTTCAATTGATCGTTATACCCTTGACTCTCGATTAATTCCGAGTTTATCTTTTCTTACTCCTTAACACTTAAATTCGAAAAATAAAATTTACTTTTATTATACTCTAAACTATAATAAACTACTGGGGTATAATTCTCGTGTGTTACAGTGGCAATGAAACTCATCTTCCGCTCTGTCTGGGGCCTAAGAGCCCCGAAGTGTCTCCCATCTTAGGATGATTGATCCCAGCCTCGGCCTCGTAAATGCGACCTTGTCCGAAACCCCCCACGAGCAAGTCCTCCGGCTTCTTTCCCCGAGCTAGAAGAAAAGAGTTGGCACTCATTCCTCTTATCACTAGCACTCGCATCCCGTATGCTCCATGCGGTCATCCACACTCCCCTCTCTATACCCATAGCTATCTTGACCATCGAGTCCATATCTTGTAGTAAGTCCTGCACTTTACCCCCGCATGGACACCTCAGACCATCCTCAAATTTTCCTCACTCTGTACCCATGTCCGTACACATAATCATCCATTTAAAATGTGCTAATTCAGTTGAACTTAGCCACGATTCGAGCACCATCATCGCTTGTTTCAACTCTAGGAACTCGAGCTTTACATGTCGAGCGCATGTCTTGAATGATTTGCTCAAGCAAATAGTTTATGGTCCTTCCACGTCATTATATTCTCCAAGTCTTTCGAGGTTTCTCGACCAATCCCACCATACTTGGGATTCACCCTTTAGCTGGAATGCAACTAGCCTTATCCTCGTGGCATCGGAGGTGATCTCCATAGACTCTAAAATCTTGCCAACTTGCCGGAACCAATGATCAGCTTCCATTGTATCCCCTCCTCCCATGAATGTCGGAGGATGATGAGCCTTAAACCTTTCGAGTGTTATCATTCTTCCTTGAAATTTACACAGACAACGTCAGTAACCAAGTGGCGTGCCATAACACTTCAAGTTACAAGAATGGCAAGAGGGCCGGCCAAAGAAGGCCGACATACCGGTTATCGCTCGCCCACCGCTCTATGTCCTCTCTTCCTCGACTCTGCCATCTACACATGTCAAATAAAATTGAGATCTTTCTCGTCTAACTGGGGCAGGCATGTGCCAACTACTAATAGATATCAAGAACTCGAACTATCTGCTCGCTCTTCGAACTCCCAAGGTTATGTTTTCTAACCCTAGTGTTCCTCTTTTCCTATATACAATTTACCATGTATATAATTCACACAACACCAAGCAATTAGTCATGTAACACACAATGTATGCAATGGTCTAAACCCATGCCCACCAAACCCTAGGTAATCACATACCTATGTTCGGACGTACAAGTTGTGACATCAGAAATCAATGAATCCAATGACTCCAGACCCATATCCATCGTTCTGTAGTCACATACTCTTATGCTTCCGATACTGCCAGACGCCCCTGTAAAGTCGGGGGTCCCGGCCGATCAACAAATAACTAACGGAAATACTATCTTAGTAATCATATATTCAAGCTCGATACTAAATCAATAACATCGTGGATAATGAAAGTGACTTGGTACCACCCTTCAAACACGTCCCATTTACCGGAATCCATTCATTCATATTTAAGTTAAAAATATGCAAATATTACATTTAAAACAATCCGTAAGAGTTTGATCACGACTCTCTTACCATTATTACATAGCGGAATTATATTGTTCCACAATTTTACAAAATAATTTATGAAAGTCCACATGCTCTGCCTTTCTTCACAATTACGCCTCGCAGATAAGCGCCTCACACCCACCTACACTCTACACTCTAAATGTTTTCCCATAAAGGTGAACCACCTCAAGAGAGAATATTTCCACAAGGGCTACTCCTCACCTATGCACATGCAATGTCATGTTCCACATTCACATCTGCATCTACATTCCAAGCAAAATACGCAATTTCTACTATGGAACTTACATGTCATGCCATGAAAATGAGATTTAGACTAATCACGCATTCACGCCCGAGCAGTCCTTATCGATCTTAACATTCCCGTCCTTACCGACTCCATCACACAATGCCTAAGCTCATACGTGATAAAATCCATCATTTATGGATTACATCCAATGATCATTTTACAAAACAAATCCATTTGTTTTCAAACTAAAAGCTTTTTGAATGTTACACCTAATGATCATTTATATTCAAAACTCATGTGTCTTTTTTGGGCAGCGAATTTTTGGTGTCACGCCGCAGGCTTAGCACACCTAGACACTTTTACGGCCTTTCACCATTGGAATTATGTCTAACCACAATTGAAGGGTCTTCACTCCGAGAGGTGCCCATCTCCGTCGCTAATTACCTAACACATTTTCTTTTTACCACATTATTCGCCAAATTGTGCGACTGGCTGGATCATCTCCACTCGACCGAGTCCACCCAATCAAACACCAACAGAGTTGTTGATTCTTTCAACCATGCACTAATAATTCCATTCAATGCGATGTCCCCGCAGACATACGCAATGCAACGCGGTCATTTCCCATGTTATTATATCATGCCACATGTATAATGAATGCCATACGGACAACACAATCCACACCACTTATCGTGTCATGGACAATCACATCACCTCGCATATGACTTCATACATCATTTTCCATTCATGTCAATATATCATGCATGCATATATCAACATCAACATTCAACATGTCATTTTATGTTCAAGCAATGACACACACACAATCAAGCCATGTAATGGCCATTTGCTCATATAAACTCATCACATGTCAATACATTAGAACACACATATTGACATCCAAACGTGTCACTCTTAGTCAAGCAATGAAACTCTCAAACAAGTCATATAATGGCCCCGAAGCAAGCCATAAACAATCAAAAATCGGGCCAAGAGACCGACCCTAAACATGCCATAAACACAGGCCTCATTTAGTCAATAGTGCCCGGGCTCAGGCATATCACCCAGCCTAGGCAACCAAAAAGTCTCCACTACTACCCCCGCCTAAGGCAGCGAACACTCGCTAAAGGACCCCCCCGCCAGCAACACCACCTTCGCCAGCGAAGACTCCATTTTTCCCGAGACTCAGAAACCTCATCTAGGCGAAGCTCAGCTCACCTAGGCAAAGGACGCTCAACAGGAACTCGAACAACCGACCATTTTAAGGCCCAAAAAATGGAAAATAAACCAAGTAAGAAGAATTCCCTACCTCTTGGAGCATAGAAGAAAGCCTAGGAAGCCTCGTGGACACTTCCTAAACCTGAAACCTTTGATTTCACAAACTCTTTGCTTAGATCCTCAGCGAAATCCTGTGTTTTTGGTACCCACACATAGCCCTAATCGATGCGATGAACTTTCGTTCTTAGCCCAACGAACTTCGACCGACGAAACTCCATAGATCTTGGATGGAAGCCTTTGGCTCTCCTCTTTCCTCTCCTCTTCTCACGGAACACAAAGAGAAAACGGTTTCATTTTCCGCCTTAATTCCCCCGTCTCTAACTTGCCAGTTAGATGCATGGCCCACGTCGTGCCACGTGTCCACCCTTGTTCGGGTCCGACAGGCCTAAGCTATTTGTTTCGCCCAAGTTCAAATCATATTACATGAACTTAATCAAGTTATTTCCTGTCTTTGAGATTTTCTAAAAATCTCTGCCTGGAGTCATTGAGACTTCTCACCCTGAAAACATAGAACCGAATCGGCCTCATAATTCAATGAAATTAGTCTAGGTTATTAGATTTTGTGAGAGGAATCCAACAGTGAGGTCCTTTTTGTCATTCGAGATCTTGAAAATTTCTAGGTTTTCAACCTGTACTATAGCAACAAATTACTGTTTTACCATTTTTCATAAAATTTTGATTTTTCTCGGGTTGAACATGTGCTCATCCTCAACTATGTCCGATGACTCGTTGGAAACTCTTCCTAAAATGAGTCGTAAACTTAGGATCCTGATCGATACTATGGATATTAGCACTTCATGGAATCGGACAATTTCCCATACGTACAACTTGCATAATTCCTCCAAAGTGAAGGTCATCCTCATAACCAAAAAGTGTGTCGACTTAGTAGCCTACCCATTATCACCCACACCGCTGCTATGCCCTGTAGCCGATGTTCAAGTAGGTGAGTCACAAAATCCACAGATATGCCCGAATTCTACTCGCCCACTCGCGGGCCGGGAGGTCCCCGTCGCCTCCGGTGCCACAAATGACGGTCACACAGAACCACAACAAATCTCCAACGTGTGTTCATCCCCGTTCCAAGAACACGCAACGAAGACTCTGGCTATCTTTCATGCCACTTGATGAACAACAAACAGAACAATGAAACTCCCTGAGGATCTCCTCTCTTAGATATGTTGACTGGGGAACCACAACCCGTCCCCCTCATACCGGCACTACCATCCGTGAATGGTCAACATTCATAACTCGTATCCGACGTATTCCACCCTGATGGACAATATCTCCTGTGGTTCTATCCTGACTCGATCACTTTACTCAGAGGAAGGTGTAGCCACTAAACCCCAAAGTACCCAAAGCCCTGTTCTGCTCATACTCGAGCCACATCAGCCTAACACCTCGTGGACTTCCTACCGAGTACATTAGCCACCACACTTGCTCCTACCGGGGTAATGCAAAAATAAAGTCATAGTCCTCCAGATACTCCATCCAATCTGTACATTGGGCCCCTTGTCAGGTCCCGCTATGTAAAATGTACTCCAAACTCGTGGTCCGAAACACTCAAAACTACCAATTATAGCGATATGGCGCCAATCCTTAAGGCAAAGACAATGGTCGGGCAATCCCATGTCATAGGGTAATCCTCCTGTGGTTCTTAACCGCCGAGAACCACAAGCTACTACCCTCCCGGGATTCAACCAAACACATCCAAGTTCATCATTCGAGGCATTACAATACACTATATAATTGGTCTCCCTATCTGGAACTATCAAAAATAAATATTAAAGTAAGGTTCCTCTTAACTCCTAGAATGCCCTCACACAAGTCATTTCCACCAACTGACCCTCTTCCCCCCCTCTCCTTCTTCTTTCTTCCCTCCGGTCAATCTCGTCATAGGTGTACCTAATCAGAGAAGTCCTTAATGAACTCTGAGCAGTCATCTTGCTATCCTAAGAAACCTGCTATCTCGAAGACCGACTTCCGTCCCTCCTAGCTCATAATCAGCCTAAACCTTCTTCGGTCCATGGATACACTCTAATTTCACTTCGCAGTCACCACACTCATCGAATTTGGCACAACTTATGGTCTCTCAAAACCTAGAGGATAATCCTCATGTGACCCTCATGCTCTTCCTCATATTGGGAGTATATCAAGATGTCGTCAATGAAGACCACGACAAATTGATCTAAATAGGGTTGGTCGCCTTGCATGAGATCCATGAATGCTGGGCCGAGCATTCGCCATCTGAAGGCATTACTATGAACTTGAAATGCCCATATCAAGGCCCCAAATGACTGCCTTTAGGATATCCGCTCCCTAACCCTCAATTGATGGTAACCGATGCAGAGATCTATCTTGAGTAGACCCTGAGCCTTTCTTAGTTGATCAAACAAATCATCAACTTTGCAAGTGGTACTTATTCTGATAGTAACCCTATTCAACTAATTAGTCTGCATAGCCAAAAGGTCTTGTCCTTCTTCTGAAAATAACATCTGAGCACCTCAAGGTGAAGTGCTGGTTTAATAAACCCCTATCCAACAATTTCTAGAATGACCCAGTTCTTCAACTCAACATGTGCCATTCTATGAGAAATCATAAATAGATGATGTACTTAGGTGCAACTTAATAAAGGAAGTCTACATTTTATGGGAGGTAATCCCTGTGAATTCATCCAAACGCCTCATAATTGGCCAAACCACTCGAGGCAGACCTAACCCCATCTCACCCGCCCCCAAGGCAAGGCTTACCAACCAACCCATCAACCGTTCGTCACCCAGATTCAGATACCCGCTGGGGTAAAGCATCGTTTTATCCCCAAAATATAACACAAACATCACCTGTAGTTGCATAGTACAATCCTCCTACGATCACACCAATGATGCCCCAATGTGTCATTAACCGGTCCATCCATGACGACATCAAACTCCGATACGCCCACAATCTCTAAGGTCCATAGGTGCAGTAATTCCCAGATTTCACTCACAATCCCGATATCTTATCAACCTCACCCTAGTTTCTAAGTGGAGAACTCACATACAACGGCTTTCTTCTTCCAAGGTTTCAACCTATAAGCCCAAATCTTTAACTTATCTTTAACACCCATCTCTCGGATGTTCTGTGTGTCATCCAAGTTATGATGCCCCAAAATTCGGGGGTCTCGTTAGGTAGCCGTCAACTTGTGAAATTTCTACCTTAGATCATTGTGTACCTGTTGGTAATTCGCACCTAGCATCATTTAATCGTGACACTAAGTTACTCGGGCAATCACCCGACAGGTTCTTCACGGGGATCCATCCATTTTATATTTAAGTTGTAATATGAGACTAATACACTTAGATACAAATTCCTGTAAGAGTTCACCAATAATTCCTCTACCATTATTACATACCCGAATATATTGGCAATAGCCCGTAAGGAATTTAATTACAATTATTTTATACAAAATTTATGTGCTAGAACTAGTTTGTTCTAGAACTTTACAAAGGATTTATCAGCCACATGCCCGCCTCTTCATAATCACGGCTCGTCGCAGAGCCCGTCCACCCAAGCTGACCCTTACACTTGAAAGGGAAGCTGCTCCCATAAAGCGGTGAGCTATGCCCGCAGGAGAATACCTCCTACAAGTGGGCTACTCACCTAAGTTCACGCAATGTTCACTCAACCTTTCACATTCACATTCTAACAAGAAGATGCCAACTCTGTATGGAATCCTACATGCCATGCCATGAAATGAGATGGACTCATCATGTACCAAGCGCCCGAGTCCTCATCGACTCCCTCACACAATGCCTAAGCCCATGAGTGATAAACCGTCATTCTGGATGACATCCAATGATCATTTTTCAAAACAAGTTTTACTTTTATAAAACTAAAGATTTTTGATGATACATCACAATGATCATTTTATATTCAAAATCATGCGCTGTTTTATGGGTAGAGGATTTTTGGTGTCGCACCGTAGGCTCCGTAAAACTAGACACTTTTACGGCCTTTCACCGATGGGGACTATGTCTGTAAAACTCAAGAAAAAAAAAGAATAAATTCAATAAAGTTCATATGAAATATTTTGAACTTAAACTGGGAAGAAATCAAGTCGTTTCAGGGGTAAAATGAACCAAAACAGAATTAAGTAAGTGAGGGAAATAAGGCACAATGTGAACCACACATTTAGGACTATAACAATCCTAAGGATGAGACTGGGGGAGGAAGAAAGAACCATTTTTCCGTTAAAGTGTTGATAGTGGAAGAGAGGGAGAAGAAGGTAATCAACACTTCTTCCTTAGATCTATGGAGACTGGCCACGATCGACCCGTCGACCAAGAATTGCAAAGTTCGGTCTACACGACGAGGGCTTGGTTAGCATTAATATTTAAAAAGTAGCGGATTTCTACCAAAGGTTGAAAATAGAGAATTTCTGGGAACATGGTGGAGGCAAAGCCAGGAGACCTTCAGAAGGCCCCAACGGTTTGTGTACGCCTACAAGAGGTAGGATTCTCCTACTTTGGTTTATTTTCCACTGAGGGTCATCCGTCGTGTGAGACCTGGCCGTCAAAGGTAGTGGTCAAGGGTCAGGTTCCACCTGCGGCCTTTGACCTGCTATCCTTTGGTCACTAGCCTCTAGCCCCGCTAGCCTTATGGTCTACAGCCTCCCGTCTCGCTAGCCCCGGCTTGTTAGCCTCCTCACAGCCTCACCGCCAGCCTTCCGCATGCTAGCCTCCCACTCAGCCTTTCTAGCCCGCTAGCCTCCCGCTACCACTCTCCGCATGCTGCCTCTTCTACTAGCCTTCGCCACAGCCCCGATAGTTTTGGCCTTTCGCCTTGCGTCTAGCCGTCTCGCCATTCGGCCATGCTGGGACCGATATGCCCCGTTGGTGGTCTAAGTAATGACTAGATTTTCGGGTCTCGAATGGTGGAATTTTTTTCAAGGTGTTTGCTGCTGGCTTGGTGATACTGTGTTTGTGTTATTTATTGAATGTTAATATATGTGTGCTAATATATTAACACCGGGGTTGTCGATGTTTGGAAATTATAAGTATGTGTTGAATTTGTCCAAGATGATGTATGCATGAATCAAATTTTCCATATATCATTCCATCATTATATGCGATATGACATAATCTCTGTAATGGCATAACTGTACTGCAACCAGAGACGTGGACATCGTGACAGTCAAGGGAGTGCAGTATTGATAAATTGACACCACGTCTATGCTTCTGATCTCGTGGCTCGATGAAATGGGACAACGTCTACCTAGTCACATCGACTGATTAAAATGGTAAAGAAAATATGTGCCCCTAGAAAGAAGGGATAGATCCTTCCTCGGGTGAAAAGCCTGCCAATTATGGTCAGACATAGTCCCCGCCTAAGGGAAAGGTCGTGAAAAGTGTCCGGGCTTCATGAGTTTGTGGTGAGACACCAAAAACTGGCGCTACCCATACAAAGATCTACATGATTTTGAAACATAAATGGACTTTAAATATAAATGATCATGTGATGTATCATCCAAAAGCTTTCGTTTACAAACTATTGAAATTTTGTTTTGAAAATGATCATTGGATGTCATCCAAAATGATGTTTTATCACACATGGGTTGAGGCATTGTGTGACGGAGTCGGTTGGGACTTGGGTTTGATGGAATCACTGAGGACTCAGTACATGGGACATGGTGAGTCACATCTCATTCATGGCATGTAGAATTCCATTCTAGGTTTGCATAATCTTGATTGGAATGTGTTTTTTTTTTTTTTTTTGTGACATGACCATTGCATGTGCACTTAGGTTGGGAGTGGCCTCTGTAGGAGTTTACATTACTGGGCATCGCTTCACTCCCTTCATAATCCTCTTCGTGCACAAGGCTTACATCAGAACGCATTTATGAGATGAGGCCATGATTGTGAAGAAGGCCAACATGTGGCCTTGATAAAACTTTTGTAAAAAAAAATTTGTATAAAAGAATTGAAATGAAATTCTTTTGGACTATTGCCAATATAGTTGGGTATGTAATTATGGTAAGAGGGTCATGATCGAACTCTTACGGATTGTATTTAAGTGTATTATTCTTATATTTTAGATTTAAATATGAATGAATGGGTCCCGGTGAGGGGACGTATCGAGATGGTGCTGAGTAACTCGGTGTCCACGAGTAGTTGGTACTGGTCTGGTACCAAGACTTAGGTGCACAAAGACCTAAGGTAGAAATCTGCAGCAATCCAAGTTAGTCAACGGGACCCCGGAAATTGGGGCATCAGATTCGTATCGTGAGCATACAAGCATACGAATACCCCAAGGCTCGACAGACGGGTCTAGACATGTGGTCAGAGTATAAAGCTAAAAGGCGACCATTTGAGCCCAATGTTCCAGTTAAGGCACTCACTTGCATATACTTGGTGTTGTGGCTTAGGCTTATGATTACCTAGTGCTCCTAGATCCGATGCCGCTGGCCACAAGCCATTAAGGTCTGTGCATGTAAATACCCCAGGAGTTTATAACGGTTGCACTCACCGTATGCATCTTGTATTCCATGTTGTGATCCGATGTGTGTTGCATGATTGTGATTGCATGATAGTGTTTAAAAAATTACTTAATAATATATATATATATAGTATATATATATATATATATATATATATAGCATATATATATATATATATATATATATATATATATGGTATGATGTGTATAGGAAAAGAATACCTAAGTTAGAGAATTACAACCTTAGGGTTCGGAAATAAAGGAACTTGATGGTTCAAGAACTGATGTTTCGCTAGTGTTTCAGAATATTATGCACCACTAATGAAATAAGAAATTAGATCTTAATTTGATTCGGCATGTGTATGGAAAGTCGAGGACAAGGACGAGGTTAGCCCATGTGGCGAGAAATAACCACCACTGCTTTTTACCGAGCTTTATAGAGGTTATGGGCGTTGTAGTCGCCACTTTTGCACAGGTTATTGCAACTGGGACAGGAGGGCCGAGTAACTTGGGGAAGGCTTAAGACACACCATCTCCAAACATTCATAAGAGGAGGACCATACTGGCAATTGGTTTCATGCATCGAGAAAAATATTAGAGGCCATAGAGATCACCTCCGATGCCATAAAGATAAGGCTAGCAGCATTCTAGTTAGAGGGGGAATCCCAAGTATGGTGGGATTAGGTCAAGGCCTCAAGGGACATAGAGGCAGTGACATCGGGAGACTTCCATGAGCTCTTCATGGGAAAATATTTTCGGGCAATTGCTAGACATGCAAAGGCCCAGAGTTCCTAGAGCCAAAGCAAGGATGATGACAATGTTAGGAGCACGGGCTAAGTCCAACTGAAGCAGCCCCGCTTTCTTTCTCATGACTATGACCACGTGGTAGCTAAGGTGAGAAAATCTGACGGTCCGGTCCATCTAGGCAAGATTGTGGATTTCTCTACAAGATACGGACTGGCGGTTGGGATAGTTATGGCCATTGAGAGGAGGCAAATGACGGAAAGAGGCCTCGAGATGCAAAAAGAAGATAAGAGTAGAAGAAGAACCAATCGTCTTCCTCTAGCTTGGAAAGAAGCAGGACTCTTACATCTCCTCGAGTGGTTTGTGACGTAGCTCACCACAGCAAGGCCAAGGCCAAGATTAATCATCCTAAGATGGAGGCACTTCAAGGCTCCTAGCCATTCAGGGGAGAGTGTGTTTCTAGTGCCACCAGCATGGACACTTGAGATGGGATTACCCTTAGAGGCAGGGATCCCAGAGTTATGGGACACCATAGTCCCGGGCCACGTAAGAGGGTACAGACAGCAAGGCTGAATTTTCTTACCTCAAAGATGTGTTGAACTTTGATCATTATAAGAATTAATATAAATTTAATAATTTTCTTGATTTGACCACATGGCCAAGGTATGTGCTCTGAGAAGGAGGACAAGGCTACAGCCAGACTTTGAGGGACCCAGGTGGCCCACATTACACCATAGACTGAGGCAAGAGATCATCTTGCTATTCAGTATAGCCATTTATCTTGCCTATAGGAAAGGATACTGTTTGATTATGGTGCATCGCATTCATTCATTGTTGCATCATGTGTGAAAGAATTCATGAAAAGGTTGAGACATTGCAGTCAAGCAGATAAGCCTCCTCAGAATGAGCAGAAAGACTTGATATGTCGAGATTTACAGCCAGAGATCTCCGAGATTCTACTCATCAGGACTCCAAGGGTGGTCATGCGGACATGTCTTAGCTTGATGTCATCCTCAGATAGACTGGCATCGCACACCGAGTCATCATTGATTGTGATCATATAGGAGAGTTACCGCCAGGCTACATAGTATGATGTTTGTGTTATAGTTTCAAGGATACACGATGCTTTACCCTTAGCTATGAACGACTTATGTGGCACGCAATTAATGGGTCACGATGTTTTACCCCGGGAGGATGAGGCGAGATAGGAGGCAGAGTTCCACTCGAGTAGTTTAACAGGAGGATGCTTTTCCCGATGAACTACCTAGATTCATGTAGGATGTAGCCTTTACGATTGAGTTGCCACCCCGTATATCGCCCATTTCATGACTTCACATAGTATATACAAGAAAGGCAGAACTCAAGGTCTAGATACGTGAAATGGTTGGACAAGGGTTTCATTTGATTAAGCACTTCACCTTGGGTGCTCCTACGCTCGCTTTTGCTAAGAAAGATAAGACCCTCTCGACCGTGCACAACTACCGATAGTCAACAGGTTACGATCAAGACCGATATCCTTTGTCGAGGATGATGATTTATTTGACCGGGCTGAGAGGCGCAGTCTACTCCAAGATAGATCTCCCATCCCGTTATCATTAGTTAAGATAGGAGGCCATATCCAAGACAGCTGCTCAGATGTGGTATGGTACTCAGTTCACAAGGATTCGACCTGACCAATGAGCCAACATAATTTATGGATCTCATGCATAGGGTGTTCCAGCTCTATTTAGATCAGTTTGTGGTAGTCTTTGTTGACGACATCTGAATCTACTCTAAGTCGGAGGAGGAGCATGAGGATCACTTGAGGATTGTTCTCCAGGACCTCAAAGAACATCAGTTGTACGCCAAGTTCTATAAGTACGAGTTTTGGCTTACCGAGGTGGGATTCTTGGGACATGTATTGTTAGCTTTGGGTGTATCAGTGGACCCAGAGAAGGTCGAAGTAGTTATGAGTTAGGAGAGACCGAAGTCGGTCTTTAAGATACGTAGTTTCTTGGGAATAGCAAGGTATTACAGGAGGTTCATTGAGGAGTTCTCTCGATTAGCAGCCCCTATGACAAAGTTGACCCGGAAGGAGGTTAAGTTTGAGTGGAATGACTTGTGTGAGCGAGCATTTTAGGAATTGAAAATGAGGCTTACTTCGGCTCCTATCTGATAGTCCCAGAAAGGGGACAGATGTACACAGTTAGATTAGTCAAAGAAGGACTGACCGGGATGTGGCTTTGATGCAACCGAGGGCTGTGGGCCATGGTTCTCAGCAATAAGAAACCACAAGTTTTAATTACCCCACGCTTGATGTGGAGTCAGGCTTATAGTATTTGCCTTAAAGATTTGGCGCCACTATCTTTATGGTGAACAGTTCGAGGTATTCTAGGACCATAAAAGTATGAAGTATATCTTTACACAATGGGACCTCAACATGAGGCAACGCGGATGGATGGAGTATCTGGAGGATTATGAATTCACTTTGCATTACCATCCCGGTAAGGCAAATGTGGTGGCTAACTCACTCAGTCGGAAGTCACGGGTACCCGGGCAGTGTAGCTTCCTGAGTGGCGTATGCTCGAGGTTGTGGACAGCTTTGGACTATAGAACAATGATCGTTGAGGTGTTTCGGAGCTTGAATAGCCACCTTCCCTATTGAATCGAGTGATCGAGTCCTGCAGATTGTGGATACAAAGATATTGTCCATCTAGGACTGGGTACAATTAGGTACGGATGACAAAGGCTGGGGCATGCACGCGGATTGTAGTCTTCATTACAAGGGACGAGTTACAGTTCCTTAATTGGCAGATTTGAGAGAGGAGATCCTCAAGAAGTTCCATCAGCTTCTCGTTTTAACAGGCATCTAGGTGGCACAAAGATGTATCACGCATCTACGCTACCAAGATATTGAGGGATGAAGAAACATCGTAGGAGACTCTCATTCGATGATGTCTCAATGGTCAAGTAAAGACCGAGTACTGTGAGGCCGTGGATTATTCCATTGGAGTGTAGTTTATTTTAGCGGGAGGTCATTAATGATTTTGCAACCCACTTTCCATAGGCATAGCGAGGACATGACGCAGTGTGGGTGATAGCGGATTGACTTACCAAGTCAGCACACTTTTTAGCCATGCGGATGACCCTCACGCTGGAGGAATTTTGCAGGTTGTATATACGAGAGATTGTCCATACATGGAGCGCCAAATTTTATAAGATCAAACCGTATCCCAAGTTTGATGCTCATTTTTAGAGAGTTTCTGTGAGCCATGAAACACAATTTGGATGATGAGCACCTGCCATCCTCAAACGGATCTGGTCAACGAGGAGAACCATCCAGACTTTAGAGGACATGCTATAGTCATGTGCCTTGGATTTTAAGGGCACTCCGAAAGACATTTTCCTCCTTAGTGGAATTCCTACCACAACAATAGTTATCTGGGCAAGACAATAGATGGCAACCCATGAGACCTCCCATGGGAGGCCATGTCGACTCAAATTTGTTGGATCTGAGGTGGGAGAGACCCCTCCCACAACTCGGGATTTAGCTAAAGACACCTCCAAGAAGGTTGACTTGATACTCTTAGCATCTCCTCACTCGATCGTGAGCCGGCGTAAGGCTTTGTCAGATAAGACTCCGCGACTAATTCTAGAGTTTGAGGTGGCAGATCATGTCTTCTTAAAGGTAATGCCTAAGAGAGGAGTGGTCAGTTCGGAAAGGTGGAACGGACACCGAGGCATATTTCCAGGCCCTCTAAGATACTGAGAGTAAGGGTAGTTGCTTACTAGTTGTCTTTACCACCAAGTTTATCGAGTGTTCATGCGATATTCCATGTCTTCATGCTCCGGAAGTACACCCCAGATATGACTCGTGTGGTGGATTGAGGGGAACTTGCGATTGATGTAGATGGAACCTTCGAGGAAGGACCTATGCATATCATGGATAGTCGGGATCAGGTTTTGTGAAGTAAGACCGTGAGGCTAGTAAAGTTGTCAGAACACCGTGAACAGAGAGGACAACATGGGAACGTGAAGACACTATAAGGGTACAACTATCCCTCTGTCTGAGGAAGAAGGTATGTTTTAGTCATTGATATTAATGATCGTGGGCATGTGCATGATTTATATGTAATAGGTGTGAATTTCGGACTAAATTTTTATAATGTAACAAAAACCATGTTAATATCAAAGTTCATACAACACTCAATCAACTGAATAATTATCTTCCACAACTGATCAAACTGATCAATATAAAAACAAAAAACAGAGTTTACTCTAAAACATCTCATATTAGACCAAAGAGTAAAGAAAAATAAGAAAACTGATTCTTCCAATGATAAACGTAAAAACAGATATAAATAATAAATAGTCATGTGGTGTTTCCCATCCGCAGCATCCGCGAACCATCGCGAACGTCGCTGGCGTTTCGCCATATTTCGTTAGGATTTCACCGGGGCGTCCGTCGTTGAGCACCAGCAAACCGATATCATTGAACTCCGCGCGTCCCAATCCAACGAGGAACGATCCTTCCATCCGTTTATCACCACGCCATCCAACGACGCGCCAGTGAGTCACGCCCGCGCTTCACCGCTTCCAGCCACATCGAGCAACATCAATCCATCGCTGTTCGACCATCGCGTCATCGTTTCGATTTTGCTTCCAGGATTGTTCAGGAAGATCAACGCCCAGTAGAACTTTAATCGCGAAGCTTGGCTTCTATCAAAGTTGATCAGCGAATCCTCGGGCGATTTCACCGGCCGGCGCGATGAAATGTCAAGATTCATTGAAGAATCAAGGCAAAGTGATGGATAAGGAGGCAAGAGGGGATGCAGCAGCTAAACAGAAGCTGCAGCAATCCCAGGATTTTCATGACATAGTACTTTCACCGATTGCGAAATTTTCGCAATCCTAGCTTAAATTGGGAATTTTCGCAAAGTAGCGAAATTTCGCTAGCTAGCAAAATCTTTACCGTGCCATGTACTTCCACTCGCTTATCCACGTGGCTCGCTAGGCTAGCTTAAATTGCTAGCTAGCGGGCTCACCGTTGATAGCAAAATTCATTTTCGCTATCTCTCAGAGAATTTCATAAAGAATAAATTCGCTTTTAGCATAGCGGGGCCTTTCGCTATGCTAGCGAAATTTCCTGCATAACGAAATCTCAGCCCCTGTGTTTTTGGTATTTTTGGTTTTAAACGACCACGTTTTGATAAATTACCATTTTGTCCCTTATGTAATTTCATATTTTAGGCAATTTTGTATTTCACTTGGGTTTGACTATATAAACCCTTAAACTTTTGGTAACCCTAAGCAACTTTTTCATTTTATAAATAGCTACCAAAGAAGTTTTTCATTTTAGTCTTGTTTTGCTCTCTTCTCCTCTTTCTTTTCATTTTCGCCGCCAAACACCCTTGAGGATGACAACTCATGGGATGCTCGCTGCCTCAGCCTTGAAGAGGAGGGTCATAGCTAGGTTTCTGAGGCCGCCATGTCATTCATGCCAATGTTAAGGTGTAATCGTATTTATGGTCTCAACTCTCCAATCTAGGTTTAATGCCATTTAATGTCATTCCTTTTGGTCATCACTTCATGCTTTAGGTTCAATGCATACTTAATGGTAGATGCACTGATATTCTTAGATGGCCTTTTAATGAGCCACTCGAAATGAGGTTTGAAGGTTGTGGATTTTAAACCCGAACGGGACTCCTTGAATGCATAATACTGTGTTGACTCAAATAGGAGGAATTTAGGTTAGGTCATAGCTAAACAAAGGTCCGGGTTTTGGCTTTGACTATATGTCACTGCGACAAGCAGGAATAACCCGAGACACTCTAACAGCTCCATGTTATCAAGCTTAGCGACCTAAGCCTTCAAGGTTACCATTTACACTTCACTTTAAGCCATTACAGTTAGTCAGTGAACAAACAATCCCCACTGTTTTTGACCAAATCCAGAAATCCAAACAAAAAATTCTACCATTTTCCAACACTAATGCAACCATTCGTGGATGAAGACCCATCCTCACCCTAGACTCATGTCGCAAGAATGACTACGCAGCAGAGGAACTAAGGATACAAATATTGTTGATTCCGAATAACCCTACCGTGGCACGAATAATGGCGCTGTTGTCGGGGATGGTGCCAAACTACGTATGATGTGTTGATGTGTACTTGTAATCCACATTACAAGTATTGGTGACCTTCACCCTTTTTGAATTTGGGGTGCAGAACCGCAAGTTTTCATCACTGGGCAACCACAGATCGCTTTTTTATCTTCTTGCACAGTTATTTTAACTAATTAATCACTTTGGCAAGTTTTGTAGTGTTCCTTGTTCTCGTTTCTTTACTTTGTTTAACGTGTTTATGCAAAGACTCAGACGCAGGAACATCGTAGATCGCAAAGAGTGAGTGCACCAATCGAACAAGGTCAGAAATCAAGGTGCATAAATGGCACCAAATGGATCCCCACCGGTGAACAGCAAAGTCAACAAATTCCTCCCATGAATCAAACAATGATACAGATCGATGGAGGGAACACATACACCCTCCTAGAGTTGCCCCTCCCGCATCATACCCTCACGGAGTGATGTAGCGAGACCCTACCTAAGGCTCCCGCTTCCCACATTTCACGGTATGGAAATGAAAATCCATTCACACATACGGGATTTGAGGAGGTGATACAACTTTTTAAGGAGGGTATAATCATGGATTTGCTTAAGCTCGAAAAGATTCCCCGATGACCGAAAGATATGCCAAAGAAGTGGCTTAATTCACTGAGGCCGAGAACGATTAGAAATTAGGCTGATCTTCAAGCTGAATTTTTGAAGAAATTCTTCAGTGCAACCAAGACCAACAACTTGAAGAGGCAGATCTACACTTACTCGGCCTATGACAACGAGAAATTCTACCAATGCCGAGATCTGCGACACCACGTTCTTCCTCATTCAACATCATGGTTTCGACACCCCGGATGTTGAATCATTTCGCACGGTATGTCCCGCCATGAAACAATTGCTAGAAACCATGTGCGGAGGTGATTTTTTAAGTAAAAAACTGGGATGGTTATGGATTTCGAGATATGTGGCTGAAACTTCCAAGGGATGGGATGAGCCAAACCCGAGAGAGGTGGAGAAAATGAGGCCCTCAGCACACCAAAGGGGAGGAATTTTTACACTTTCAGAGGACATGGAATTGAAAGCAAAAATCTCAACCCTAGCTAGGAAGGTGGAGGAGCTAGAAGGCAAACGACTCCATGAAGTGCAGTAAAGTGGATCAAAATCCCGCATGTGCCAATCCATGCACCAATTTCCAATCCACCGCCCACCCGTAAGAACATTATCCAATGGGCCCCCTTCAAGAAGGATTTGATGTCGAATATGCAAAATGTCGTGAGGGTCAATACAAGCCACTACAAACCAATGCCCTATGGTAATACCTACACTCCAATCGAGGAATCACCTTAACCTCCCGAAACCCAACCCCCGCCTACGTGTCTCTGTGTGCCAAACCCACGCTGGTTCCTCATCTCAACCACAACCACCACCATCCCCTTCTCCCCGTGGGAACAAGCCATATTAAACTTGAGCAAGGTGGTAGGCAATTTTGTGGAGGAGCAAAAGGATCAATGTACAATCAAGCACAAGGATTGGACACTCAGAGAAAGTACACTCAACAAGAGAATACGGGCTTCAGAGCAATCTTAATCAAAAACTGGACAACTCACGTATTCAATCACAAAGATCAACAATTTGTCGGAGGTATTAGGAGAGAGGGAAGGTCTCCCTTCCCAAACATTGCCAAATCCAAAAGGAGTCCATAGAGGTAGGTTCATCCAAAGAATTCAGAATGGACGAGGTAGCTACTATAATCACCTGAGGAGTGGAAGAGAAACAGAGCAACCGCCTCGACTTCCGGGAGAAACATGCAAGGAACAGTGAAGCCGAGCCCCGAGAGAGTAATCATCGGGCGTGAGGACTCAATGAAGCACCGCATGCCACCCCAATTTCGTGCACTAAGATAGAAGCAAGAAGAAGGCATCCCAGCTGAGGCAGATCCTAGAAGTCCAAAGGCAGTGAAGGTTAACATACCCCTCGGGATCATCAAGCAAGTCCCCGCTCATGCAAAGCCAAAAGATCTGCACAATCAAAAAGGGGTCAGTAGCTGAGAAAGACATTTTTAATCGAGCAAGTCGCCATAATCCAAAGCAAGAACCTACCAAATACAAGGATCCGTGATCCTACAATTTCAGTCAACATCAGGGACTTGCATGTGACAAAGCACCGCTTGCATTTAGGGAAGCATGTAAAACCTACCGCCATACTCAATGTATAAGCAAAGAGGTTTAAGAGCTTAAACCTACCAACATCACTCTATCTTCGTCGATCGACGGAAGATTCCTAAGGAATAGTCGAGGATAAGCAGAAGGTAGACAAATTCTACTACCCAAAGAGGACTTCAGAGTGCTCGATACCGAGCCAATAGCAAATGGAACCAATCATGTGCCAATTATCCCGGGAAGACCATTTCTGCCACCGCCAATGCAATTATCCAACGTTTAAATGGAGCTCGCGCCTTACATTTGGCAACATGACATTGGAGCTGAATATTTTTCACTTGAGTAACAAGCACAAGCTGGTGGAAAATGAAAATCAAGTGATTGATGAAGTTTGTTCAGTTAATCAGAATGCAGGGAAGCCAAATGTCCATGAATTGTAAGAAATAGCTAACCAAGGTGAAGCAGGTGTTTGGGAGTTGCCATCAGTCGTCACTGCAGAACAATTGCTCAGCCCAAAATCAACCAATGAGAAGAAAATCGACAAAGAGGAATCAAGCAATAATGCAAGAGGTCGCATCACATATGTGTTGCTATGAGCCCTCCTTAACCCCATGATCAAGTCAGTAAAATTGAGCCGGTTTGTGTCAAATGAAGCCAAATTGCAAATAAGTTTTTTTTGCTTTTGTTAAAGTTGTTGAATTTAATATTAACTATTTTTAGCAACTTTCCTTTTAAGTAATTTTATCTTAATTTTATTTAATTTTTAATTTAGATATATTTCAAAATAATAATTTTTGGCTTTATTTTTATTTTTATTTTTATTTATTATTTATATGTGAATGCGTCAACGAAAATTAATTTTATTGTGCTAAGAGCAAGATTTCACAATATAAATGAAAAATGCCCAATGGTCAGTTTTACTTCCAACAGCCTTTATAGCCGAGGGAGAGTGGGGACCTTTCAACCATTTCATTCCCCCACCACTCCGAGCTCCTTCACACAGCGCCAGCCACTCCTCGGGAGCCACCGCCACCGGCCGGGTGCCTCGTCTCTCCCCGCTGCCACCGCGCAACCGAGCCCCCGCCCGCACCGCCAAGACTCCTCTGGCCAACCGGGGGCCGCTTCCTCGCCTCGCGGCGCCCGCTCCCAGGCGTGTCCCGTCGTCCCTGCCGCCCGTAGCCACCGACCGCCGTGCAAAGGTTCCCCGATCTGCCTACCACAAGGCGAGCCCACAGGCACCCTCGGCAGGCCGTCCGCCTGTTTGTCGGGACGCACAGCCGTGCTCTCGTCTCCGGGTCCCCGTCGGGCCGAGCCCCGGTTCAAGAATACCGTCAGAGGCCCCATTGCTTCGCCGAGCCCTCGCACACCGCCCTCGCCCCGCCCCGCGGTCCTGGCCGAGAAGTTATGGTTCGCACGGGGCGGGTCCCGCCTTAGGCCCCCCGGAAGTCGCTCCAAGATCCAGAAAGGTGAGGAGCAGCCCTGCCTGTACTGCAGCCCCGAGCGGGCCCTCGAGCGCCCCGAGGAGCCTTAGGGGTCTGTGGAGGACGATTCAGAGGGTCCCATCCAAGCGGCTCGCACTTCAGACCGGGAGTCATCACATCCAGCCTCACTGGCCATGGGCCCCGCAAATGCAGAGGCGAGCTCATCACCCCCATCTTTCTCTCGGCCTCGAGGATCGACGAACTCTTTACAGGACCTCGACCTCGGGAACCGCCGTGCTCCACGCCAGAGATTTCCATGGAGACGAGCCACACGCGCTCTGGGCTACGACCGTCAATTCCTGGCTCAGTGGACTCCATGACCGACACGCATTACCCTCGTCGCATACGACACCGAGGCGGGGCTCTACCATCCCAGGAAGCCGCCTCTACCCACTCCATGACTTCCGGGAGCGCCGAGTCCAGCCGGAGCCCGATTTACCATCGACGACCGCCCGCAGGCACCGAGCAAATGGACATATCGGGCCATTTTGTACTCGCACCAGCAAGCCAATCTCTAGAGGTTATCTGATCGGGCCTCACTCGGCAGGAGATGGTCCGAATTCTCGCCCGCGCGGACACTACAAACAGACCTCGTACTCTTCCGAGGCATTCCCACCTAAGATGCTTCTCATCGATCACCCGCCCGACCAAATTCTCTTTCCGCTACAAAGACTACGTGCAAATGTAGGAGCCATACTGAGGCTCTCAGACCGATTCCAGGATTCCCGGTTCACCCTCCGAAAGGTTGATGACCCCCCGCTACATTTTGAAGATAAGGCCACCGCAAGGGCCCGCTCAGCAGAGCCACTCATGATGCCACGACCGGCTGAGCGCTGTGTCTCCCCGAGCACTGGGCTTTCCTCTGCAGAGGAGCGCCTCGCATCGGAGAGGAGACCGTGATGCCCCTCGTGTCTCCGGGCTCTTTCTATGGAGAGCCATGGTGATGCTTATTTCCTTTTCTCCCAAGAAGAGGACCCAAGGAGGAGGTACCGCATGAGGAGTGCGCAGGACTCCCAGATATGAGATGATCTCGTCTGCAGGTGTATGGGAGAGTGAGCCTAAACGCGCATTTATCTCCCTCCATCTCCTCCTTCACATCCATAGTTTCACACTCGACACCCCGGCTCCATCATATACAAATGCCGAAGATTCCTCCTGAGCACGTCTCATGTCGGGCCGAGGAGCTCGCAAATGCTATGGATGTCGGGGCCTCGTTCCGTCGGCCACCACACAGCATCGATGGACCGTAGATCGACTCGAGCCGTGA
Source organism: Tetrastigma voinierianum (assembly GCA_016808115.1). NCBI lineage: Eukaryota > Viridiplantae > Streptophyta > Magnoliopsida > Vitales > Vitaceae > Tetrastigma > Tetrastigma voinierianum. The sequence continues at coordinate 45,031 of JAEQBH010007419.1, read as the reverse complement.
CCACTTTGCAGCATCATACCATGCTCCTCGCAGATCATGAGTCACCTCTGCCTCCCGCATGTTCCCGCCCCATCGAGATGAGCCCAATAAAGAGCGCAAAGAGCCTCCTTAGACATGTCGGGCCAATAAACACAGCTAGGCCAGATCCACCACTCACCTCACGAGAGTGAGGTGGTCATTGACTTCCCTCATTTCTTAACTCTTCCTCACCTCAAGCACATGTTTCATTTGGGTCGGAGGAAAAGTTAGAGTTATGAGTGTCTTCATTATGTTTGTACAATTTTCGCTTTTATCAACTCAGCTACCATTTTGTATAGGATTCATGTATTAGCCAATAAGAGGGCAAAGATTAATTTTTGAAAGCCACGTTTTAGCTATATCAAGCATACAATATTTGGTTATATCAAAAGCTTTATAAAGACTATTTACATTTTACTACACTTTTTGCAATTCATTTTTGTGTCTCCATTTTCAGGTGAAGGATGCCTTTCGCTTTTAGTTGGAGAATTGAAACCCTGTATGTTACCTTAATGATAGGACAATTCCATGCATGATTTAGTTTTTTGGTCAATTTGGGAGATTTCCGCATAATCAACTCTTGAACATTCCTCTTTGAAGACTTACACACCCACCAAAGTTGTGCCAATAGGTTGCGAAGCTATATACCTCTTTCCACTTTGCAAAGCCGGCCTTAAATTTGTTGACGACCCATAATAGGTTTGTGTTACCCATGAATGAAGACCAATGAAGTCTTCCAAAAAGAAAAGAAGAAAAAGAAGAATAAAAGCCGTGACGCTTTGCCTTGAAACCTGAACACGGTCCGAGGGGTATATGGTGAAAGCCTTAGTCTCTAAGTGTCTAAACCTTCACTCGGTCAGAGCCACCACTTAGTGTCTTGCTACATGGTGGATAAGAGTTTAGCGTGTCAGAGGTGCTTAATTTAAGTTAGCCTGAGTCCCAGAAGCCCGCAGAGTTTGCACAGCGGATCCTTTTCGCTTCGATGCTCTAAACCTTAATCGCTGGGAGTCATCGGTGGACCCGCTATACCTGACTTTCAGAAGTCGAAGCTTTGGCATGCTAACCCTACAAGTTAGTCAAATAAAGAAAATAAGAGTGTAGCTAATCCTATTTAGGTTGTTTAACAACTTTATGGACATGGCAAAGAGGCTGTGTCAGGGAGTGGGAATAACTTCAGATTTATCGTCTGTCGGGTTACATTAGAACAATTAGATTTTGTGGAAATTGTGCTGACTTTTCGGGAACCGATGTTGCCTTAAAACTTGTTCTTATGGTTTTTGTTCTCTCATGTCGGTTTTCATACAGGGTGTAAATTATTCATGCTAAAGGTAAGGCTTACCTGTACATACACTTTTCGAACCACATATACTTTTTTGGAGAGCCACCGCATACATCCCTTTTTGTTTTAGTATCGCTAAGGGACTACAACGTACCTGGTTGGGGGGTATGATTAAGGCCCAAAAGTGCGCTACTTCAAGCCCTCCGTTCAAGATGGGTTTGCGCTTTTGCACACTAATCATATCAATTAAGCCACCTGTCATGTGCATGTCCACTTAGTAGTTTTTGTGACGGTTTTCAGAGGATTGTTTTTTGTATAGTTTTGCGTTTCAGAACTTCAATCAGCAAGCTTGGCTTCTTATCAGGCTGATCATGAGAATCCGACATGATTTCACCGGAGCCGAGGCGATGAAATGTCAATATTCGAAGAATCGAAGGCAAAGTGATGGATAAGGAGTGCAGAGGATGCAAAGTGGAGCAAACAGAAGTAGCAATCCCGTGATTTTAGCTATGATTGCGAATTACTGATTTCATAAAATTCTCGCAATCATAGCGAAAATTTCAATCGTAGCGGTTCAGAATTTTCGCTAGTTAGCGAAATTTCATAGCTAGGCCAAATTCTTACTTTGCCTAGCTAAATTCTCCAATTCCTCGCTTATTCACAAAAATTTCAGCTAGGCTACTTGGGCTTCATTAGCTAGCGAAAATCCACTCGCTTGATAGCGAAAATGGCTATCTTCAGAGAATTTCGCAGGAGCTAGAGAAATTTCATACATAGCTAAATTTTCGCTTATGCTAGCGAAATTTTTGATAAATAAATCTCAAACTCTCTATGTTTTGTATTTTTGGTTCTAAACGACCACGTTTGATAAATTACCATTTTCATCTCTGATGTAATTTCATATTTTAGGCAATTTTGTATTTTCACACTTTTGGGTTTGACTATATATAAACCCTTAAACTTTCAGAACTCCTACAACTTTTCATTTTATAAATAAAGCTATTCGCAGTTTTCATTTCTTAGTCTTGTTTTCGCTTCTTCTATCTCCTCTTTCTTTTCATTTTCTAGCCAAACACTCCCTCGAGGATGACAACTCGGTGGATGCTTCTGCTTCTCATGTACTTTGAAGAGGAGGGCCAAGTAGCTAGGTTTTGGGGCCGCTACAGTCAGCCCTCATGCTTTGCTTTGGAATGTTACAGTACCGCATTTATGGTTCCCAACTTTCAATCTAGGTTTAATGCCATTTAATGTCATCTTCGTCAATACTTGCCATATGCTTTTAGTGGTTCAAAGCAGCATACTAATGGTAGATGCACTGATATTCTTTAGATGGCCTTTACGAGCCACTGAAATGAGGTTGAGTGCTAGGATTTTAAACTGAATGGGACTTTGAATGCATAATACTTGTGTTGACTCAACAGAGGGTCTCTAGGTTAGATTTGCAGCTAAACAAAGGTCCCATGGCTTCACTATTAGTCACTTGCCATAATGCGAGGAAATAACCCGAGGACACTTCAATAGCCCCATGTTATCAAGCTAGTGACCCAAGCCTTCAAGGTTACCATTTTACACTTCATTTTAAGCCATTACAGTTAGTCAATGAACAAACAACTCCTTAATCGTTGACCAAATCAAAAATCCAAACAAAAAGCCTCACCCATTTTCCAACACCGATGCAAATCATTCGTGGATGAAGACCCATCCCCGTGTTCGACCCTGTGACCGCTTATGTCAGCAGTGAGCTTGACTACGATGTAGGAGGAACTAAGGATACAAATATTGTCGATTCGAATCACCCCTACCGTGCACGAATCACCGGGTCGTAGGTCGTGGTCAAGTAGTCTCCACCTAAGGGCCTGCCCGCAGCCTCCTCGCCTCGCCTCACGGGCTCGCTAGCCTTCCGCCTTCTGGCCTTCTAGCCTCTCGCCTTCTTGCCATCCGGTTGTCCGATCAGCCCGCCGCCTACCGTGCTCGCGACTAATATGTGCCCTATCAGGCCGAGCGACGACCGACGTAAGGTCTAAAATGGTAAACTCGTTTTCATGGGTGCTGTTGCTTTGGCTTCTGGGTGGATATCATGCTTGTGGTGTTATCAGATTGAATGTTAATATATGTAAAGCATATATTGACACTAAGAAATGATGTTTGGAACATAAGTACGTGTTACAATTATCCAAGACGTTATGACGATGATGAATTAAATTGTCCATATAGCATTCATCATTATATGTTTCATGACATAACTCAATCAAGATAATTGTATCAGATTCGCATGGACATCGTGATTAAGTGGTGTGAGTGCATGGTTGATAACCGAAGACAAGGTTGGGTGTTGATTGGGGTAATAAGTGAACCCGTGACAACATCCAACGTAGTTGTAATGCATTGATTAAATGGTAAAGAAAATATGTGTTTGGTATCAAGAAGAAGGATAGGATCCTCTCTCGTGATGAAAATCTTGTTAATTATGGTCGACATCGCCCCCAATCTGAAAGGCCGCTAAAGTGTCCTGTTTACAGAGCCCGTAAATGCTGAGACACCAACCGCTACCCATACAAAGGCGATGATTTCAAATTATAAAATGGATTTTGAACATAAAATGATCATTGTGAATATCATCCAAAAAGCTTTGTGTTTACAAAAATTGAAATTATTTCTTTGAAAATGATCATTGGATATTATCAAGAATGATGCTTCATCACACATAGTCGAGGCGTCAGGTGAGGTGCTCAGCTGGGACTCAAGTTTGATGGAATCTGAGGACTCATTACATTGAACATGTGAGTCATCTCATTCATGGCATGTAGAATTCCATTCTAGGTTTGCATAATCTTGATTGGAATGTATATATTTGGTGACATGACCATTGCATGTGCACTTAGGTGGGGAGTAGCCTCTGTAGGAGTTTACTTTATTAGGCATTGCTTACCCCGTCGTGGGACCCCCTTTTAAGTACAGGGTCGACACCGGTGAACGATGCTAAGAAGAGGCCATGATTGTGAAGAAGGCCGACATGTGGCCTTGATAAAACTTTTGTAAAAAGTATTTTGGATGAAAGATTTGTAATGAAAATTCTTCGAGCATTTCCAATAGAGCCTGCATGTAATTATGGCAAGAGGGTCATGATCAAACTCTTATGGACTGTATTTAAGGTATTATTCTCATACTAGATTTAAATATGAATGAATGGGTCCTTGGTAGGGATGCATTTAGGTGGTGCAGAGTAACTCTATGGTCCACGAAAGAAGCTGCAAACTGCAGATGGTACCAAGACTTAGGTGCACAAAGACCTAAGGTAGAAATTTACTGTGTCGATCAACAATCCGGACCCCTAAATCGGGGGCACTACAATGTCCGACCATAATCGGGTCGGTCTTTCACCCCAGGGGGATCATCCCCTTCTTTCAGATAATTCGACATTTTTCTTTACCATTTTTCAACTGCGACTCGTCAGACGTTGTCCCAATCAACTACAAATTCACCCGCATAAACACCAAACCTAATGTCGATACCAACCATGCACTCTCACACCCATTTAATGCGATGTCCACAGATAAGGCAAAATGCAAAATGCCACTGTATGAATGCTATATAAGACATTTACATACCATATTTTATACTCAGTATCATGGATAACCATATCAATTGTATATAATTTACATCTATCCATATCAATATATCAAAACACGCATATATCAATATAAATCAGCACACAGTCCAACATGTCAGCACAACGAACAATCCATACACAAGCTGTAAAAATAGGTGACAACAGGGCCCCAAACTCGGCCACAACCAAGCCTCAGAACTACACAAAAACTGTCCACAAACAAGCCACACACAGAGACTATGAACCAGCCACAAAACAGTTAGAAACTGTCTAATATAGCTCTTTGAAAAGAGTGTGAAACACCTAAATATTTGAGCACTAAATGGAATTAAATTTAATATGGCGGGGATTCTAGACTCAAAGATTCTTTCCGATAGAGTATAAGAACGTGCAAATCAGAGTTCGAACGAGAAAGTTATAGCTTCGCCCAAAGTTGAAGCAATGACTGCATCGGGTGTGCGAGATTTTCCAGAATCAGACTCCTTGTGAGAATCAATTGCCACTTCCTAACAACTTTCTATAAATATACTTCATGCCAAGTATCATAGGATAATTATATCTTACTCGCATGTAATCCACCTCCACACCATGCCAAATATATCTAACATGCATCATGGTAGTTTATAATATGCATAAATCATGTTCATGCTACCAGTCGACTTGCATCATTTACTCATAATAGACACCATCGAATACACAAGATTTCAGGCTGTGGCCATCTGGATTCTCCAAGAAGGTTGTGGCATAATTGATGCTCACACATGTCCTTAACTTGGTCTTCACAAGATGCAAAAGTAGGCCACACAATCATACAAAAAAATTAGCGCACAATCTCGGAATTCGATGAAATTCATCTGGGCAATAGATTTCGCAAGATGAACTCAAAGGTGAGGTCCATTTTGTCATCCAAGATCTTGAAAATTTTCTAGGTTTTCAACCTATGCCGTAGTGGTAATCCACCACTTTTTCCATTCAAATTTACCCGGGTGTTCATATTATTCCCCCTTTAAAAGAATTTTGTCCTCGAAATTTACACACATGCAATCACATGCATATGCAATAGTCATTTTATTATCAAATGACTAAACAACGTACCTTCATCCTCAAATAAGAAGGGATAAGTAGCACGATCATGTCCTCGCTCCCATGTCAGCTTTCTCCACTCTAGGTGCCGCCACAACACCTTCATTGGTCTCATAGTTTTACGCCACAAACCTGGTCTCTCGGGCGACCATGATACGCACAACCGGCCCCTCTCAAAGGTCCCATCCAGATCAACAATGCTTTCCCCGCCCCAATCCACTACATGAGTTAGATCCGAGTGTACTTCGAGCATAAACATGGAATAAACTGGCGAACACCCGATAAACTTTATCGAAAGCCAATCTGGTAAGAACTCGCATCACCCTCTGGTATCTTAAAGGCCTCGAAGCAACCCCTTAATCTATAGCTTCCTCGTTTTCCGAACCTAATCACCTCTCTTAGGCATCACCTTCAGAATACATGATCACCATTCGCCTTAAACTCTAGATGTTGTCACCACTTTATCGACGAGCCTCTTCTACCCGGGCCTCCAGCCGTGAGAAGACAGCCCATATCAAATCCACCTTCTCGCAGGTGTCTTAACCACCCCGGGATTCAGCAGACCTCCCACCTCCATCCTCAACAAACCTGAGACGACATGGCCTCCCAAGGATGAAGCCTATATGATGCCATCCCGATGCTCGCCGTAACTCTGTCAGAGGCGAACTCTACCAAGGGAAAATGCTCTTCCCAACTGCTCTTAAGTTCCTAGACGCATGCCTCAAAGATGTCCTCTAAATCAGATGGTCCTCCCCGACTGGTCGTCTGTCTATGGATGAAAAGCAGTGCTCATCATCAACTGTGTTCCCATGGATCTTTGGAAACTTTGCCAAAGTGGGCCGTAAACCTGGATCCTAGTCCGATATTACGGACACAGCACCCATGTAACCTGATGATCTATCAGAGGGTTTATCTCAAGATGTTCTTTAATGTGAAGGTCATCCGCACGTAGCCTAGAAATGTACCGACTTAGTGAACCAGTCCACTATCACCCACACAGCATCATGCTTTCGCGGTGTCCATGGTAAGTGAGTCACAAAATCCATCGTGATATGTTCCCACTTCCACTCTGCTACCTTAAATGGCTAAAGTAGCCCTATTAGCCTCTAAAGGTCAATTTAACTGGGCTGACACGCGAGGCATCGCCAGAATCTAAATCCTCTAACGTGTTTCTTCATCCCACTCCAGTAATACTAGCGATGAAGAACTACAACTTGTCCCTTGTATCAAGATTACTACCGGGCCGCAGTATGACCCAACCTTCCATCAATTCGCACTGATCAGACGGTCCCTTGATGGACACATCTCTCTGTGATCCTCATTCTTTGATTCAATCACTCTTCTCGCAGCGCGAGCCACTAAACTCCCTAAAATACCTTAAGCCTGATCACTGTATTGTAGTCTAAATTGTCCAATAACCATGAGCATCTGCTACTCTCGGGAAGCTATACTAGCCAGTACTCCCCATGACTTCCGACTGAGTGCATCAGCCATCACATTTGCCTTACAGGGATCATAATGAAAGTGAAGTCATAATCCTCCGTATACTCTATCCATTCATGCTTGTCTCATGTCGAGGTCTTGTCGTGTAAATAAATACTTCCGGGGACTTCAGGGTTCGAGAATACCTCGAACCACCATATGATAAGTGACACCAAATCTTCGCGCAAAGGCGGTCGCTAACTCCATGTCATGCTGATAATTCCGCAGGGTTCTTCAATCGGCTGAGAACCATAAGCCAACGCTCCCACTCTTCCTTAGATGTATCAGTAGCACATTGTGTACATCTATCCCTTCCTAACTATCGCACAGCGCCAAGTAAGCTTCATTTTCAATTCCCGGGAATGCCAAAGACGCATGTCATTCCACTTAAACTTGACCTCCTTGCAAGTCAACTTCGTCATAGCTGCAACTACTAATCAAGAGAAGTCCTCAATGAACCTCATGTAATGCCCTGCCAAACCCAAGAAACCACGATCCTGAGACCTAATTTCCTAGCTTCTTCCAACCCCAACAAGCTCGACCTCTTTCGGGGTCCATCGACACTAATTCCTCGTCGACACTACATGTCCCAAGAATCTCAACTCATTAAGCTAAAACTCGCACTTACTGAACTTGGCATACAACTGATGTTCTCTGAGTGCTTGGAGAAAAATCCTTAAGTGATCCTCATGCCCTCCTCCGACTGAGAGACAAGTCACTGCCAACGAAGACTTGATCTTGATATTTGAGGGTATCCTGAATCAACAAAATTTATACCTATTTTCTCTTACTGCCGTAGCATTGCTACTGCAATATAGTGGCTCTAGGGTCGAACACGGGGATGGGTTTTCTTTGCACAAATGATTTGCAGTTAAGGCCAAAATGGTGAATTTGGTTTGGATTTCAGGGTTTTGTAAAACAAAGGAGTCGGATGGTCGAACCGAAATAAAGTGAAGTAAAAATATAAGTAGAAATATCCGGCACTTCATACTATCTACGTTTGGGTCTGCAAGGTAACTCGAGGGTTCTCGCCCTTTCTCACGCTGGGGGAAGGATGACCTAGTGTCATTTCCCAAAAACCCCTGATCTTCATTTGGCTATAAAAATTGGACCCCTAGTAATTTTCCTTTTCAAAATGTGATTTACTGAGCATTAATGGCCTCAAAACATTAAAGACGATCCTTCGACCATCTTCCAACGACTCATAAATGGAAACTAATGAATCTTAGTGATCTAGAAGTACAAGCATCCATCAACCTTAAAAAGATTGCTGGGCATCGATCATTCAAGATGCGTCCAAGGGATCTAAACCTAGGGTTACACAGAGGCACAAAAACAACAGTGAATACCTACGTGAAAACCATGAAAACCTCCAGTTGCCTTAGGATCCTGCACCCAGTAGCCTTCTCCTTCAAGGAGGAAGGGTTTCTAGCCACTCATCCTCCGAGTTGTCATCCTCGTGAGGATGCTCAAGAAGCGAAAGGCGAAAGTGAGGGAAAAAAAGAGAAAATGAAAAAGAGCGGGAACAGCTGAAACCTTGGTGCCCAAAAATCCGTACAAAGTAAAAGTCGTCCTTTACAGTGTCTTGTCTGGGGCTTTTATAGCAAAGACCCCATTACAAATTACCAAAAACAACAACAAAATACTATTACAGGGGGGGGGGGTCAAAGTGAATTAAAAGTAGGAGGAATAAAAGGTCACAGAAACGGCAATTTCAAGAAGGGCTGTGGAAAATGAGAGAGATTTCACAAGACTCTCTTATGCTCTTTCTCGCCCTCTCTTCTTCTCGTTTCTAAACTCAGCTCCGAATTGAACTCGATTCTCCATGGTTAAGGTTATTCAATAACTTCGCATAAATAGCTATGAAAACAACAAAACTTGCCACAAAATTTGGATTAGTAAATTTTGCTACGTCCTTAACATGCCACTGTTAATTAGGGCGATACTACACAAAAAGTGCTCAAACCCGTATTAATAAGGGTAAAAATAGCACCATTCGGGTAGTAATCACACTTAACCGACACATCATAGTCCCTTAGCAATGAAGAAGAAGAAAGCAATCAAAAGCAAGATGAGCTATAAATATATCTACACAAAAATGAATAAAATCTGAAAAGATAAACCACCCACTACAAGTTATCAAAGCTCATTCCAATGACCATCTCAAGAAGAGTGTGCTATAAAACCAAGTATTAAACAAAGGTCAAATCTTTGTGGAGAACCAACCTAACATCTTCCACAAAAACCTAAGTGTTAGCTTGATTAGTTTTCAAAAATAATATGCCAAACTATCCTCTCCCCCCAACCTAGCTCTTGTCTAAACCTAGCAGACTAACCAACCTTAATAGATTAGGACCCACTTTTATTCCACAACTCCTTTTTTTTGTTGTAGTGGTGCAATGCTGATGGTATCTAACTCAAAAATGTCCATGTAACGGGGGTCCACCGATAACTCCCAACCAATAAAGACTTAGGGCATCAAGTCATAAGGATCTCTCAACCACTAATCCTTCGTGCTGGGCTCGACTTTAATGAGCTAGAAACTCCGAAGACCTACAATTTGGTCGAACTCTACCTATTCACCCATGTAACTGCAGCATGAAATTCCAGGGCTCCCAAACTACCGCTAGGCACCGGCTTTAAAGACTTTCTCCATATACCCCTCAGACCGTGCTCAGGTTTCAAGGCAAAGTGTCACAATTATTATTATTATTAATTTTCTTTTTCTTTTTCTTTTTCTTTTCTTTTTTTTTTTTTTTTGAAAGACACATTGGTCTTTTATTCAGGGGTCTCGACCTATTAAAGGTGGTCAAAAGTACCAAGCCGGACTTTTGTAGGGCATAGGAGGCAAGGTAGTTTTTGTAAGACCCGAGAAATTCCAATTTCTTGAAAAATGGCAAAATAGTAATTTCGACTACAAAATTGTTATTTCGATTAAAAAAAACCCGGAATTTATTCTCTAGATCTCGGATGATGAAACGGATTTCACCGTTGAAATCATCTCGCGAAATATAGCTAGCACTTAAAATTTCGTCAAATTCTGAGACAGTCGAAATTTACACGTTTTTCGAGGCATCGCGTTTCGGGTGTTGCAAAAAGATTTTCGATGCGACGAAAGTCACATATAACAAGTACTCATGTTCCATAAGTGGCATGAGTAGAGAAATGATGAAAATGGACAGCCGAGATAGAGTCAATGTCAAACTGGAAAAATAGTGACATAAACGCCATTTTAGAAAAGTTTAAGTCACTAAATGACAAAAATCGACAAGGCTCTTATCCTCAATCAAATAAAGAAAACGTGGAAAGCAGAGGAGGAGGTCACACAGAAAATGGAGTTTTTTTAGTGTGAGAAGGTCTCGACTTTCCTGTACACGGCGATCCGACCGCCCAGCTTTCAGACAAGAAGGAAGTCATTTACGCTGAGAGGGCTTCAAGGTGGGTACCGATTTCAGGTTTCCTCAAACCCGAGAGTGTGGGTTTCTTCCGTCAGGGGTTTTATTCTTAAGTACTTTACGAATGTTTGAGTAGAATGAGGCCGTGAGGGGCCGTTTGATCGATCCCAAACCTTGGGACCGAATTGATATGAATTTTTGAAACCCAAGAGTAGCAGCCGTGACTGCCATGGCTGGTTTGGGGAGTCAAATTGTGCTTTTGCATAATAAATCATGTATTGATTGGAATGTACGAAATGGCCGGAAATGCTGGTTCACAAGGCAGGAACCGATGATTTGTGATTTGTCGAGAACAGTACGAGGGTTTCACTATTCTCGAATAGTGTTCACAAAAATATATTTTGTGGGAAAACGGGTTCAATGAAAGTGATTCAAGTCAATCGTCAGGTTCGACATTAGCCCAAGTGAGCTAGCTCTGATGTTTGAAATGATAATTACATGACATGATTGTGTGATTGGATATTATGTGGATATGTGCATGTTTAAATATTTGCATGTGATTAGACTATATTGAATTGGTGATACATGCATTCATATGCACCTGAACACCCCAGACTACAGAGGAGGAGTGCGAGACGAGTCTAGAGAAAATGGTCTCTGAGGGCTGTCTAAAAAAAATATTAGCCATCTGAGGGTAGTCCAAATTAAAAATATCAATCGTCTGGAGACGCCTAATTCGATATTCATCTGAGGGTAGTCCACAACAAATAATATATCAATCAGTCTGAGACGCCTAATCGATATATATACATCTTTTTATATTGTCCACTAATAAAACAATAATCCCTACACGAGGCTTAAAGAGTGTGAGAGAGCTCGTGAGGACTCCTGGATCTGAGTTGGTCATGTAGACATTCAAGTAGGATCATGATTTGCTTGAATGTATGTTTATTTTGGAACATCGCAGATTGCACTTAGCGAGAGTAGCCCACTTAGCACATTCCACTATCGAGCATTACCACCCTCGTCGAGGATATTATTTTACAGTACAGGAGCGTGCGAGGGAATGGCTCGCCCTAGGATTGAGGATTAGAAGAAAGCCAAGCCATGACTTTAGTTGATGATATATACATACTGAAATGTCTAATTTTACATATATACTCGTATAAGAGTGAAAATATCAGAACCTTGTAACTATTTGGTATATAGTCGATCCATAGTTAGTAATAAAGACATGAAGCATCAAGCCAGGCCCAAGGGCCAGATACATCTATGTGATTAGATATATTGATATATTGGATATATTGCACCTGGTCAGACTGTATATGCAGGTTTTGTATTCGGGTAGAGCCCCGCATTGTGCCGAGACTCGCCCGATTCAGAAGAAAATGCCCGGGCTCACCACATTCACGAGTGTTTCCGCGTCGACGGTAGTCAACTGACCCTGCAATTGGGGTGTCACAACTTTTCAACCTATCAATGAAATTTAAATGTGCACAGTGTGTGGTTAGTTCAAATGAATAAAAAAAGGTTGAATACAATAAGAATTTCAACGGGTTATCAACTCAACTAAGCATAACACAATTCTAACATCAACAATCATTGGAACAAAATTTCAATTTCTCATATTGCAAGCTGGGCATTACAAAAAATTTTTTTCTGAAAATCAGAAATTAAAAGCATAAACTAGAAACTAAAAAAAAAAACATGCATTATATTGTAAAAAAAAACTAACTAGCAAGCCATTCAACTAAACAAAACAAACTTGCTCAAAACATGAATTAACACTTCCTTCCTTAACTCTCACTCCAACCGAATTCTACATTGTCCTTAATGTGGTTATGGAATGGAAATGTAAGGGAGGAAGTGATACCTCCTTGATGAAATGTACCCGTTTGGATAGAGACTTTGTGCGCTTTCCACCGAGACCTTATTCACCCACCTGTTTCAAAATGAACAAGTCGGGAAGCACAGGCCAGAGGAAAAAAGTGACCAGTTGGAGAATTTTGAAAATTACACCTTTATCATAATTTCAAAATTGTTCTTTCTAGCTATATTTAGATTCTACACTCTATAAGCTTTCCAACGATACCAAAATTACCCAAAACAGAGGTCGGATGAAAAAGTTATGGCAAAAGGAAAATAGAGTATGTAATTTCAAGAACTAAAATCTCCCCAAGGCCAAGGAATTTTATTTTATTTTTTTATAAGACAAATATTTTTTGAGACAATTTTTTTTTTTTTCTTTTTTCTTTTTTTTAAATATATATATATAATTTTTTTTTTTTTTACTGCACTGTTTCTCGTTTATAGTTGTTCTGGGCTTTGTCATTTTCCCTCACAAATGGTACAAAAGCTATAGTGATCTCACAATTTTGTAGTTTACGAAAAAAAAAAAAAAAAAAAAAAAAAAAAAAAAAAAAAATTGCCTCAATTTCGTAGTGGTTTTTCAAAATTTACCGGGTTATGCCGAACTCCCGCTACATACTTAAGGACAAACCTGCAAAATAAGTCAGAAAATAAAAAAATGCGTGAAAATGAAAATCGAGCTAAAAAATAAAGATTAAATTAAAATTATAGAAATCTAAAGAGAAAAATGAGTAAAAATGTAAAATAAAATAAAAACCAAAACAAAAAAGAGGAGGGATTCTGTTGTAGCCTCGGTAAGACCGAGTCCACTCAACCCATCTTTAAGCCTCGCCGTGGTATCAGAATCGTGGTGCCGAGGCATGACTGGCAAATATTTCCTTCATCAAACTCTCCTATACTCTCCACGCCTCCCTTCGCGCTGAGCACAATGTCCTTCCTCACTTGTGCCAATCGGGCAAACTTTCCGATTCTTCTTCCTCTACATCAGATGCTTCGTTTTGCTCACATGAAATATGTCAGAGCTCCAATGTCATGTTGCCAAATGTAAGTCGATGGCATTCCGACGCCAAAAATGGTCTCCCGAGTATGATAGGCACATAGTTAGCACCCACTGCCACTAGCTCGGTATCAAGAACAATGAAGTCTACCGGATAGTAAAATTTATCCACCTTCCCAAAACATCTCTTCACATGCTCGGGAACTTTCTACCCGATCTTATCCGCCAAAGATGCGGATGGTGGTGTACTTTAATCCTCCCATCCCTAATCGCTTATAGACCGACATGGTAAATGTGTTCAGACCGCTCCCAAATCCACAGTTTACACAAGTTCCTCCGATGTTCACTAAAATGGTAGGGACCCCGGATCCTCAGATTTCACCGGAAGCCAGACGAACGATGGCACTGACCTGTTCTGTTAGGAAGGCTTTCTTATTAATGCACAACCCTCTTTTTACATTGCACAAATCCTTTAAGAATTTGGCATATGTAGGGACTTATTTGATCATGTCCAAAAGAGGGATGTTGACTTTCACTACTCAAAGACTTCTAAAATTCCACCAAGTTGATGGCTTTCTTCTCGCTTTTAATGCTTAAAGAAACTGAGGGCATGCTCTCTTCTTCACTCAGATCTCTTTGATTACAATTCTTTCCAGCTTCAACTTCCTTCTTTAGCTCTCTAATGTGTGTATTAATCGGTTGTTCAACCTCGTTTACCACTTCTGTGAGTGATACATTTTTACTTCATCTATCCTAGGAGCAGTTCACTAGAACATCACTCAGATCGCTGTATGTCAGCTTAGCTTGCCTCTTTTCCCCTCACTGCAACTGGTTAGTCAACTCCGAAATCAACACTACGCTGTCAAATTTTGAGCCATTTCGACCGGGAGCCCATCTCGCTGTTCGTGTGCTTTCCACAAGATCACCCTCCGGCTGATCGCACATTGATCAGCTTCTCTACTCTTCCTAATAAAGTCGCCACCACCTCGCTTCAAATTTATAATGGCCTCGCGACCGGGAATGTTGATCTCCAGTGGCTGTGCCTGAGATGAAGAGCCATAGTGTGGCTGCGGCGTGGCCAGATGGTATGGTGAGGCTGGTTTCCAAGAGAATCAATGGTTCCCTCCAATCGTGGTCAGAAGTCAGCTACATGTGGCATTTGTCAGGCTTGTATCGATCCACAACATCGCTTGTTCACCTAACATAACCTCATTGAAGGAATAGTCAGCAATGTTCTCCCCGATGCTTAATAGATTAACAAATGAAACAAAGCTTGTCGCATAGGTGTTCTGTACCACTGCTCACCTCATGTTGGGATTTCTCATTTAGCCCTCCAACCTTCAGCTAAGGTTGACAATTTTGCCTCACTTCCATATGTCTCTCCGAGAAGGAATACATGCCTCCCTCAGCTAGTCAAGGTGCCCCATTCTCTCCACTTCTCTGGTTAGGTTAATCCCACTTGGAAGTCTCCCGCCATACAGTTCAGAAGTCCATAGCTTCTTCCTCGATTTCTTGCTCAAGAAGTCTCCTCCACACATCGTTTCCAACAATCAAGCTTTTACGGCTGGGGACATTCCATCATAAAAATGGTCGACTAGTACCGTGTGTCAAAGCCATGGTGAGGATGTGCATTGAGAGTTTCCATCTTTCCCAAAGATTGGTAGAATTTTTCATTTTGGCTGGTCAGGAAAAGTGTAGATTGCTTCTTCTCGACTAGTTCTCAGGTGTGGAAAAAACTTCTGCTAACTCACCGGGGCTTCTGCCTTCCGCTCGAACGGTCCTTTCCTGTGAGAGTCGTTTCAAATATCGCTTTATCCTTCAAAGTCAAAGGAAAATTTTAGCCCTCTTATTAAGTCCAAATTGGTAGCATTCTCTTGAAGGTGTCACAGACTTCCTCAAATCCCCGATATAATAGGGTTCTCACTCCATACCATGGAAAGTGGGGGCAAGGGCACACGTGTGGTCTCACAATCATGTCCTTAGTGGGAGGCACAATGCATGAGGTGCACTCACTCGGAGGATGGTGATCCCTCATGGACCCATATGCATCGAGGTTCCCCGCACCCCTCGGTCGGGGCTCTAGTTGCCCTGGCTGGGGGGTCCCATTCGTTCATGTTTGAGATCACTACGCCTTCGGCCCCCGTGGGAGACTGACTCGACCAACCTACCCTAAAATTCCTTATCCACCTAACATGCACTCCCGTCGGAAAACAGGCAACACCAAACAAGAAAAAAAAGAAAAACAATTCCACCTAAAAAGGGTAATGTTAGCTAAAAAAAAAAAAAAGTGAAACAAAATTAACGAACTGACAGAAAGATGCTAAATAGAAAAAAAAAAGAGTAAATTCACCAGATCTTGTGATGAGGATTACAAGTGTTAGTTATGTTGTCATTTGCACTAGCACCATCCCCGGCAACCACGCCATTTGGATTTGATCACAGTGAGGGTGTTCAAGAATCAATGAAAAATTTATACCTATTTCCTCCTCATCACCGTATATCAAGTACGCAAAGATAAAGGGCTCTAGGGTCGAACACAAGGATGGGTTTTCTTCGCACAAATGATTTGTAGTTAAGGCTAAATGTGAATTTGGTTTGATTTTGTGGTTTTGTAAAACAAAGGAGTTTGATGATGAACAGGAAATAAAGTGAAATAAAATAATGACTAGTAAAATCGACCCCTAGTAATTTTCCTTTTGAAAATAGGATTTACTCGAGCACAACGGCCTCAAACATTAAAAAGACGTATCCTCTTGACCCATCTTCCAATGACCTCAAGGTAAATGGCAACTAATGAATCAATGGATCTAGCAATAAGATCCATCGTTCCCGACAACTGATAAAGCCAAGGTGCGAAGCCAGCCATGAAGACCACTGGTCCAACATACCGAAAATGCTAAAGCCCTAAACTTCTCGCACATCAATGCTGCCAAACTCATCAACAATGGATGGAATAGGATGTATTAGAAACTATGTGATGATCCGATGATTAGCACTTTCCGAATCTCAACCTAATGGCATAGGTAGAATTAGTTTTTCTATTCCACTCGCTCGAATAGACGGTCACCAAAGACATAAAGCCACAACTTGCAGCCTTTGAGATAACTACGCATGGATTAAGACCATTGGGCAAAATTATCTCCATTAAAAATAACATGAATCAGACGAGAAATCTCATCACCTGGCATATCCAAATTCCAAATCGAAAAACAGACAACAAAAATGGAATTAGGGCCCGAAAATAAGTCAAAATGCACCTGGTCAAATTTTCGATCAACGGCCAACTACTGACGTGGCAAAGTCAACGGGCACAGGCACGAGCATGGGCACGGGCAATAGGCGTGGGAGGAAACAAGGATCAAATGTGGTTGTCGCCGAAAAACAAATCATACTTATGGAAAACTATGGGTGTTCACTTCCAAAAAATAAGCTATACTTACAAAGCAAGAAGTGTAGTTTCCATTCAAGCAACGAGGGCTACTCGTGGGTACCAAAATCTGGGAGTTTCGTCAAACTCCAAGAGGTAGGAAATTTTCCCACTTTGATTATTTCTAGCCTAAAAGTCAGTTAATGACATAGGTTTTCTTCTGGGCCATGTGATTTAGTTCCAAGATTTTGGGACTGAATATTTGAAATTCTTGTGGACTAGTTCCTACTAGTCCTGTACTATGTCAGATTTGGGTTTTGATCCCGGCACTGATGTCTTTGGGTTTTGTGGTGTGTTTTGGTATCACAATGATTCAGTGACGAATGGAACCAAAAAATAGTTCATAGTCGTGAAGGGACTGAGAGGTGCCCTGTTTTTATGGGTCCGAAATTGGGGCCATTTTGTGTGTTGTTGCTTGATTGAATAACATGTTGTGTGTGAAAAGATCATGTCGATATATGCTCTTTTGATGGATGTGAATTATATGTAGAAAATATAATTATCCATGTGTTGATAATGTTGCGTGTAGCCCTCATTATTTATGTAACATGATATGACATGAAATTGTATATTTGCATTTCATATGCACAGGGACATCACGTCAAGTCGGGTGTGTGTGCATGGTAATGGTTATTTACCATTCTTGGTGAATGTGTAGTGAGCTCGGAAATGGGATTATGTCCAAAACTAAGACTCACGATTGTATAACAGGAAAACAATAATAATAATAAATCTCGTGTGTTTGGGCGGAGCAAGATGGGGTAGATCCACCCCCAGGATAAAAGACCCAAATTTTATTCTCGTTGTATATATGGTCTACCATGAAATTGGTGGATAGTGTAGGAAAGGTGCCTGCATCCCGTGGTGTGTCAAAATCAGGGCCCACAATGTATAACACACGGGATTTAATAAATTCAAATGAACATCAAGGGTGGTCCCAATGGGTTAAGCTATCAAGTAAAACACTAATGATCGTTTTCACTCGCCTCGTGTGAGAGCTGTCGTGACTGCTGCGTACGAGGAGTCTCATCTCATGCATGACATGAAATAGTCCATATAGGATTGCATTTTCTTTATGAAATGTGGTTTGATGTATGGATTTCCATTGCATGTACATTTTAGGTAGGGAGTAGCCCTTGTAGGATAATTTTTCTACTAGGCATTGCTCACCCCATCATGGGGAAATATTTTTCGTGCACAAATAAAAAGACGATTCCATCCAAGTAAGTTCCTCTCTTGTTAAGAGGGACTTACTTGCTAGCTGTCTATCAAATGATAATAGAATCTACCTTTTTCCTGCAAGTGAGTTCATCTTTTGGGAGGATGAGCTCACTTGCTAACTGCCTATGTACAAACAAGCACATGTATAATTCCTTTTATTCCCAGAAGTAAGTGGCTCTCGTAGATCCACTTACTTGCTATCTGTTGTCTAGTGGAGAGGAAAAAGAATATTCTTATTCTATAAGAGAGTTCCTATTAAGAGGACAAACCTGCAAAGAGTTAGAAGTGCTCTATCAGCCGGCACTCACGTTTGTTATAGTAGTCTTTTTTTTTTCTTAAGTAAGGCCTTCTATTATTGACACTTTTCACACAGGTGAGGCTTTACTCTTAGTAGTAGTTGTCTTATCTCGGTTTCTCCTCCTATTATTTTTCCTTTGTGTCTTTCTTCTAAATGAGCTTCCTTGCTTTATTCTTCTCTAGCCTACTTCGCTTCTTACTTTAATGAAACACTTTTTCATTTACCTTTTCTGGGGTCGAGAAGTCCACTTTTACCCGAGCTCCAGACCGAGCTTGTTTGAAATAGTTTTCACAACCTTTATTCTAAACAACAACTAGAGAGCCGGCCTTCATTGAACCCCACCTCTGGCCAACGTGACTTATAAATAATAAAACCCGTTATTTTTCTAATTTTCCAGTCTAGAGGTGGAGCAGGCGCTAAGTTATTATATTCCTTTTTTTCGCCACTTTTCCTCTTAAATTGATTCATTTTTATCTCTGATGCCCAAGTTGGCTAAATAAATAATATATCGATTTATTTTCCGCTTCCTTATATCGATATTTATTTCTCACACACTTCAGTTGGCAAACAGAACACTCTCAAATGAAGAATCAATATGTCACTTCTTTGAAAATAGAATCTAGACTCGGGCAACCTTTTCGAAGAGGACGTTTCCTATGGTTCAGGATTTCTCGCTTCCTAAACCTATTCGATACCTGAAGTACTCGCCACTTTCTGCCTCCATATTTAATCCTTCCCAAATGAAGATTCACTTTTTCACTCATCGATCTTAATCAAACTATCTTTTCTCTTTAAATACAAAGAGTAAAACATTCCATTGAGCAACCATCCACTTCCAGAGATTCATTGCATCCTTTGCCATCATTATACTCCTTTCTTCTTCCTGAGAGAGTCTTTATTTTAAGTTAAGACGCAACATCCAGATTTGGTATAGCTCACTTTGTTTATGAGAAACCATTATTTATAATAGAAGCTCTTGCACCACTCCCACTGATTTCAACCCACAGATTCTATATAATATCCATTATTTTTAAGATTATGATATACCAGCTACTCATAAAGAGATTCTAGCTTGAATCTAGTCAACTCTCTCCTTGCCTATTTATAGAATGTTCTTCCTTTGACAGGGGGCCTTGCCTCTTTCCGATTCGATGGAGGAGGCCAAGAAGAAGTCTTAGATTACTCTCACGACCGGGAGGATGAAACAAGCAAGCCTATTTCCTGATTCCAGAGAGGGAGACAAGGTCTTAACCAGCACTTTCCCACTTCCTACTATATCTACGCTCCGTCCCTTCGCATTCTTCTCAAAGTGTCAAAAGATTACGTTGCAAGAAAAGACCACCCACCCAAAGAAAGATAAGAGGAGGTCTTTTCAACGAGAACTTCGAACTAAAGATTTGTTTTTAGGGTATAAGAACAGAGAACGTCATTTCTGAGATTGAACTTAGACTGTTAATAAGAAAGTTAGAAAAGAAGTTTAACTGCTGAAATCAGTTGCCTCTAGTATCTCTAAATATAACAAGGTATCAAAGATGTTTGTTGCTTTACAACGGTGAGTTTAAACTGCAGTTCACTTCCCTTTCGCATGATCTTCAACATTGAGCTGACCATACCTGTCACCAAATTGTTTCACTGAGGATTTTTTCTGTCGCCTGATTTAATGAAATGACCCATGCAGATAAGAATTCCTAGCCCATTCATATATAATGATCCTTAAATCATTAGAAATACTATTCTTTTCTAATAGAAGGACCATCACATTAATATAACCCCAAGTCTTTTCTTTCTAGTTTGAAACAAATCCTGATTATGGTAAAGATATTGAGAATATGTTAATCAACTGTGGGATGGTAACTAATGGAGGGAAAGGTTTCTTGGGCATGGTGCAATAGGATTATGTTTCCAAAAGCAAACTTAGAGGGATTTTGATTTCAAAAAACTCGTGAGATGAACTTAATCTTGCCCTTTAAGCAAACAAGGTTGGAAATTGATTACGCCATCTTCGTTGGTCACTCCAAATTTATAAAGCTAGGTATTTTCCTAACTCATCGCTTGAATTCCAACTTGGGGACCAACTTCTAGCTAAGATCTCACAGAGTATATGAATACTAGTGGACCTCCCTTCGGAAGCACAAATGAATTTTAGGAATGGGAGATGGAGCCAATATGCTAGAGTTATATGATCTGTAAGGCCGCACAAGATTCCGGATTTATCACTACTCCTCTAGGTTTAGGAATATGAGAATGTCTCGTGAAGTGACTCAATGCATCCGGAAGTTCTCCAGTGGGATTTGGACTTAATTGTCATATTTTCCAACCTAGAGATTAGCGGGGGCTGATTTTCAATAATCCCCTAAGTAGTAGGGTCGTGGATGATCAGTGGTATTGGACCCAAGAAGAAAGAGGTATCTATTCAGTCAAGACAGGATATAGAGTACGAATGGATCCTATCATAAGCCCTTTTTCCCATCTTTGGACTAAAATCTGTCATTTACAGATTCCACCAAAGGTTAGAATATTTGTATGGAGAGTAGCTCTACGAGGGTTCCACCCACGCGGATACCCCATAATCTCATATAGTCCTTATCTCTCTCCAATTTTCCTGTGTTCACCGAAAGAGAGTCTCGTGACGCCCCCAAATCCCGGGGTCCCGCTGGACACCGGCCAACCTCAAGGAAATTTGTGTGTCTCATATCACGAGACCCATACATGATTAAAAACGGCCACATCAGCCTTACACATCATACTCACCAAAAAATATAATCAACTATATTACTGACAGCTTTCAAGAGTTATTACATCACTTTAATACAAACATATATTAAAATTAAGAATTTTAATACATGTTTTACAAAAAAAAAAATCAAAGCCATAATCCGACTTTCTTCTCAAAAGCACCCTCTAGTGAGGGGCCTTCCCAACACTCGCACTGGAATAATTTTCCTCGACAGTAGTAGAGTGTACACCTAATAGTGATAATCTCCTACATGGGTTACTCCCCACCTAAGTGCATATGTAATGGCAACCAAACACATTCAAGCAAATGCATGATCCTACTTGAATGTCTACATGCTCAATCCCATGTCTCGAGTTCTCACCAACTCCCTCATACATGCCTAAGCCATGTATGAAAATCATTTTCCAAACAAAAATATTTGTTTTAATTGTGGGAACCCTCCGATATAAATACGTTGAACAATCCTCCAGGAATTTTGGCTGCAACTCCAAACAATTCATGGGCTCCTCCGACGTGAATTGTTGGACAATTTTCCCAACACAATTCTTCGAACAACTTTCCGATAAGATTATTATTTTTAATAATTTTACAAAAGAATCCATCGTTTGGACAACCCTCCAATTTATTTGTCATGCACTCACACCTACTAATCTAGGGTGCCCTTATAGTATATGCGAAATGCATTATGCCAATTCATATCCAATTCCAATGGCTCACACACAATTATATTCCATATACTTCAAACCTCATGTTAACATATTAAATTACATGCATCAACATATCATTTTCCATACAATTCAAGTCATTCATTTTAAGCAAATTCACATAGACGTTTTGGTCGACCATGATTTGGGGTGATGAGTCATTCGATGGGCGACCCCTCATCAACCTCGGTTCCAACTTCTTTGGGCAAAATAAAACAACCGTTTTTGACCTCTAACCTAAGACCACAATTTAACACACATATAAAGCACGGGGACCATTTTCAGCAAGATTAGTCGAGAGGCCCTGTCCCAGCAGTCAAAGTTTTCAAACATTCGGTCTGATTTTAGGATGACAGCTCTGTAACCACTCAGGGCCTCATACAATTCAATTCATTAACAAGACTCTTAAACAAGGATAAATCCAAGTAGGAGAGAAAACCTACACCTCCCAGGGTTGTCGAAACTCCACAAAGAAAGCGGAATGCCGTGTAGCTGGCCAGAGCGTAGAGCAACTTTGCTTCTTGCCCCGTCGAAATTCGACGGTCCGATCGCCGGAAAATTTAGAGAGAAGTTGGACTTTCTCTCTGAATTTGTTTCCTCCTCCTTTGTATGTACCCGGGCAAAAATGGAGAAGAAGGAGATGTCTTTTTCTTTTCATTTAATTCCCTTTTTGTCCTCATTGCCACATGTCAACCTTCCATTGGTTGATAGGATTACCCATTATCCTCTTCTCCACCTACTTTGGATTTCCATCAAATTGGGGAGATCTTATATGTCCACTATGGCCCACGCCAGGCTCATGTTGACTAATTCTGCACATGACACATGGCACTCTGTGAGCCACTCAAATGTGCCAAGTGTCCCGCACCCCTCTCGGTGCCTTGAAAAACGTGAAATTCCGACTTTCTCGGAATTCGACGAAATTCAACGTGGTAGCTATATTTCGCGATATGATTCCAGTGAAAGTTCGTTTAGTCATCAGGAATCACAGAAAAAATTTCGGATTTTTGGCGAAATTACCGTTTTACCCTTTTTTAGAAATTAGAATTTTCTCGAGTTTTATAGAGTCGGTTCAGCACCTGTTCGACAGAGAGAGTGTCAACATTACTCTCTAGGTTTGACGCGATCAGGCCATCGTCGGTCGCCGGGGCGAAGAAGGAAAATTTGCTCTACGAGGAGAGGGCCCGATAGATAGGATTTAGGGGGTTTCCTCAAACTGCGAGAGGTAGGGGTTTCTCCCTACTTGGGTTTTTATTCTTTTGTTCAAGAGCTATGTTAATGTTGAGTGAATGAGGCGAGTGAGGGTTCCAAAATCTTATAGCAGGGTATTTGGATTTTTGAAAACCATGTGGAGCCGATCGTAATCCACGGAGCTATTTAGTGCCATGGTGAAATGTGTGCTATGAATGTATGCTTTGATGTGTATGAGGCCGGAATCGGCAGAAATGCGAGGTTCACAAAGTGAGCCCAGATAATTTGTGTTTTCTTTGAGCGATGGCAAGGAGTTTCTTGTTCGAGAAGCGATGTTCACAAAATAATTTTATGAAAATATGTGTTTGGTGAAGTGATTAGTGGAATTGCTTTCGTGTTTGATCATTAGCCCAAGTGGGCTAATTTTTGGAATGGAAATGTGAAATTACATAACACATGATTGTGTGATTTAAATTATGTAGACCATTGTGATATATTGCATGTATTTATATGAGTTATTGAAATGGCATCACGATGCATTTCATATACCTTTAGAGCACCACTAGAGAGATAGGAGTGAGTGCATGAGATAATTCTAGAGATAATGGTTTCGGAGGGTTGTCTAAAAACAATAATAAAAATATCAATCGTAGAAGACTACCCAATTGATATACATCGGAGGGTAGTCCATAAATAATATCAATCATCAGAGACGGCCCAATTGATATATATATACATCGGAGGGTTGTCCACAAATAAACATAATAATTCTCATCACGAGGAAGCTTAGGCTGGCGAGTGTGAGAATCGGTGAGGACTTCGGTGCGAGATGATCAGTTAGACATTCCAAGTAGGATCATGCATTTTCTTGAATGTGTGTTTACCTAGACATTGCATATGCACTTAGGTGGAGAGTAGCCCGCAGGGTGATTCCACTGCGGGCATTAGCTCACCACAATAGGGGATGTTATTTTACCAGTGCAGGGGAGCGTGCGAGGGACGGCTCGTCCTAGGGGCGAGGTTGTGAAGAAAGGCCAGGGTTGTGGCTTTGATGATTTTATACATGTATTAGGAATTATAATTTTCATATATATGTTGTATAAGAGTAAATTATTAACTCTTAGAGAAGCGTGGGGCATAGATTGGTATGTTTTGAGATATTGTTATGAGTGCATTTATGGGCCCCAGTGATGGCCGTTTTACTCATGTGATCGATATATTGGGTGTTGGGACGAGGTTTATCTGGTATTGTATTTAAGGGTAGAAGCTCCGTACAAAGGAGACTCTGCGGAATTTTACAGTGGCGTCGGGTAACCCAGGCATCCACTTGTATTCCATGGGTTGGCCAATTAGTCAACGGACCCCCGAGTTTGGGGCGTCACAAGCTCGACTTGCTTTAGTGAGAAGAAAACGTTGCTTATAAATAGAAGTCTTTGTACAACTTCCATTTCTTATTTCTACCTCGAGAGCCTTAAGTTAAGAAGACCGACCTTTTTTTAAGATTATGATATACTAGGTAGGCACATAAAGAGTTCTGGCAGATCTGACGAACTCTTCCTTGCTCTATTGATAGGAATTGCTCTTCCTTTGATGAGGGGCCTTGCCTTTCTTCTAATTCGGTGGAGGCTAAGAAAAAGTCTTAGATTCAGCTCACGACTGGAAGGCTGAAACAACTAGCAAGCCTATTCATGGACTCAGAGGAGAGGACAGAGGTCTTACCGAAGGCACTTTCCCACTTCCTACTATATCGCTCAGCCTTAGCATTCTTATAAAAAAAAGTAAGCCAAGCGATTGATGTCAAAGAAAGGACCACCCACCCGACCAAAGATAAAGTGAGGTCTTCGGTAAAGGGAACTTAGAACTAGATTTGCCTTTAGAGGATATTAAGGGAATAGAACTATTTATGGAGATTTGGAACTTGACAGCTATCGAGTTAGAAAAGTTTATCAGCGGGAAATCGAGGAAGCTTGCTCTAGTATCTCTACCTATAACAAGGTATCAAAGATGTTTGCTGCCTAGCGAAGAAGAGTTCTAAACTTTACGTGGATTCGTACTTCCCTTTGCGTATGATCTTCACGATTGAGCTTGACTATCTTTGGATCAACCCGGCCTTGACTTATAAGATTCTTCTTAACCACTAAACGGAAATGAATCAGGGCAAGCAAAGATAAAATTCCTAGCCCATTCATATATAATGATCCATCTACTAGAAGCGCCTATTCCTTTCTTAAATAGTTAACTAGCCAGCTTGCTCAACCCTGCTCCTTTCTAGTCGAGCCCAAAATCCCGATTTGAGTGTGTAAAGATATTGAGAATATGTTTAACTCATTCTGGTGGGATGGTAAATCTAATGGAGGGAAAGGTATTTCTTGGGCACGGTGGAATAGATTATGTTCTCCAAAAGCAGCTAGAGGACTTGGATTTCGGAAACTGTATGAATTTAATCTTGCCCTTTTAAGTAAACAAGGTTGGAAATTGATTACGGACCTTCTTCGTTGGTCACTCAAATTTATAAAGCTAGGTATTTTCCTAACTCATCGTTTTTGAATTCCAACTTGGGGACCAATCTTAGAAACTACGTCTTTGCGTAGTATATGGAATACTAGGGACCTCCTTCGGAAGCACAGTCGAATGAGAGTGGGAGATGGAGCCAATATTAGAGTTATGATGGATCTGTGGTTACCTGCACAAGATTCTGGATTTATCACTACTCCTCTAGGTCCAGAATATGAGAATGTCTGGGTGAAGGACTTAATGCATCCTGGTTCTCTCCAGTGGGATATGGACTTAATTGCTGATATTTTCCAACCTAGAGATTAGCAGTTGATTTTTAATAATCCCCTAAATAGTAGGGTCGTGGATGATCAGTGGTATTGGACCCAAGAAGGAAGGAGAATATCTATTCCAGTCAAGACAGGATAGAGTACAGATGGATCCTATCATAAGCCCTTTTCCCATCTTTGGACTAAAATCTGGCACTTACAGATTCCACCAAAGGTAAGAATATTTTTATGGAGAGCTCTACGAGGGTTCCTACCCACAGAGATAATTTTGATCTCATTATGGTCCTTATCTCTCCAATTTGCCCAGTGTGTTCAGCTGAAAGAGAGTCAGTTCAGCACCTATTTCTTCGTTGCCCATAAGCTATGGAATGTTGGATGCTAACCCCTCTTCCCCCCATAGAATTTGAAACTATGATGGCCTGGTTTAACAGGATTTTGTGTTATACTCAGGAGATGGCTTCCATTGGCTGAGTTCTATGTTGGATATTTGTGGACGAACCAGGAATAATATTGTGTGGAGTAACAGTAGCTGAATGCAGGACAAATACTAGCTATAGCAGACGCTCGTTAAGCAATGGAAAGACGCTCAACAAACATGGAATCCAAGTGCACCTATTACAAGCCATAGTGCAGAAAATGTTACTAGATGGATAAAGCCAATGGCTGGTTGGCTAAAAATGAATGTGGATATAGCAGTGTTCAATGCAAGGGGTTTGATCGGCTTTAGGATGGGTGCTGCGTGATGCTGTCGGGAAGTTTAAAGCAGCTAAGCCTTCACCTCTTCCGATGCAAATTCGGCCTCATGAGGCTGAAGCGTTATCAGTCGCGGTATTCTTAAGTGGTTGTCGAAATGGATGCTCAAAGGGTCTTTAAAGACCTCCACAATCCATCTCAGGCCATCTCCCCATATGCTATGCTGATCTTTAATTCAATCTTATCTTTTTCCTCAAAAAAAAAAAAAAAAAAAGGTCAATTGATTAATTCTTCTGTTAATTATAGAAAATATTAAAATTTTATACCCACCACTAAAAACTTATAAAAGCTGTTACATAGACATTAAATAAAAATAAACATCCTATTAAGTTTTTTAACTTTTTAACTTTTTATCTTTATTGATTTTAATTTGTTATGAATACATTAAACACAAAATAATTAATTAGAACAAAATGAACAATTTAAGATTTTTAGGATATAAAGATTTGATTTATTCACTCACAAAAATATTAATTTATTTTAGAAATCTATTAGATATACGATAAATAAAAAAACATCTTTGTCTATTGTTTCTTTAGTTTATATTTTTAAATATTTGATTTAATATGAAAATTAAAGTGAATGATGATGGTTTTTTATTTTTACTCATAATATAAGCTTGATCCAAGTTTCACCTTTATAAACAAAAATCAAATAAAAACTAAGTCAATATTAGAAATGTTGAGATATAAACTAAAATAGAGAAAATAAAAAATAAATAGTTTTACGATAAAATTTTATTTTCGCATTAATCAATTTATTTGAAAATATATTTCTAATGAAATCAAAAACATATGAAACAATTTTTCCTTTTTCCTTTTTTTAGGCTTTTTGCAATATTTGATTAAAAATTTATAATTCTCTTAATTAACATCAGAAAATTAGTATCCTCTAATAAAAGGTAGTATTTATTTATTTTTATTTTTGACCATGATGTAAATCCCAGAAAATTATTTTTGCAATATTTTATTTTTTTGTTTGACCCAGAAAATTTTAAATATATACATATCAATGGTTATAAATAAAAGAAATACAAAAAATTTTCAAGATAAAACTTCTTATCAAGCTAATGATGGAATTTGTCATCCCTAATAGCGTAACTAAAGATAAGTTTTAGTCAGTTAAGAAAATAATGGATTTTAGTGAATCTATTTTTCTATAGTTTTGCACTATTGGTTTTTGATAATAAATATAAATTTTTGATTTAAATTTGAATTTTTTAAAGGAAAATAAATTTTATTGATTTAAACTCCCACAAATGGCTAAAAAGCAAGAAAGAGAATGAAACGATATCAAGCTAATAGCATAATAAAATTGACATAAATCCTATAAATTTGATAATATAACAACTTGAATATCTACACATCTCCCGTTCTTTAACACTTCACGACCATAATATAATATCTTGGGGTTTTAAATACCCTCCCTTACAAATAAGCGTGCAATAAGATAACAAAAAACAACACATCGTGATAATGACTGATAAATGCGTCGCAATAAGACGGTGACAAATCAGCTATTCTGATAAAATAGTACTTGAACCAAGCGCCGCACTAAAGACGACCTTTGCTAAAAACAAGAAAATATATAAATATTTGTGAAAAACCACTTTATTAAGAGATAAAGCTGAAAAAAAAAAAAACTAAAACAAAGTTATAGATGGAGTGATTTAAGCCAAAAATGGCCGAAATTACCGTTCTAAATTAAGGAAGATAAGTGGCTAGAGAAAAGAAAATTGCAAGGAAGTGGAGAAAAAAAGATTGAATTTGAACATTTAAATTTAGAAATGTGAACTTTGACTTAAGAATTTATTTGAATAAGCAAGTTGTTTTGTGATATTGAAATATATATTTTTGATTTAAATTTGAATATCAAATTTAGAAATGTGAACTTTGACTTTAAAATTGCTTATTTATTTTGAACGTTTAAAATTGATTTTAATAAGCAGAGTTTGCAATTCATAGTATGAAATGTAAGAGATTGGAGTAAAATATAAATATAATTTTCCTTACATATTATGTTTAGTAACAAGGTTGGTTGTTTATATTATAGGAGCCTTTTCTAAGATATAGGATATAATACGTTATTGGAGACTCAAATCATTGTTTGGCTACCCACCTATGTAAGATGGGAGTTAGAGTCCCAAGATTATTTTTAAAGGCTACCCAACCACACGGAGTGTGGGCTCCCTTTATTTGGGGAGAATGGATTTTCTATAAATGTTCAACCACCTTAATGCCCTACTCAATTACAAGCTTTCGTTACAAAGCTCGGCAAACAATTTCAACATCATACATTCTAATATTATCATAAATTGTTTAGTCCTTTTTCGATGTGGGATAGGTAAATAAGTTATTTATCTCTTTAACTTTATTTGTATTTGTCAAATTAAATGTTTAATCTTCAAATTAAAATATGTCGTCATTTATGGTAGATTACCCAATAGAGGTATTTATTAGCTTTATTTGGGATTAAATTATCATAAAAAGTTGTTATTAAAGATTTATGGCATTGAGATTATTTACTTAAGGATGAAGACAATATTTTATAGCCACCATCTTCCCAATTATCAGTTTACATGAACTTATTACAAATTTTAAAAAGATTTAAACCTTATTTACAATTGCTTTACAATATATATATATATATATATATATATATATATATATATATATATATATATATATATATACTATATATATATATATATATATATTTGATTAAACAAAAAAGTAAAATTTTAATAAAACTAAAAAAACATGAAATAAAGCTTATATGGAATAAGGTCTCTTCTTATCGACTGATCAAAGCTAATAAATTTGAACTCCAAAATTGAAACTAAAATTTTCTATCATTCTCAATATAATGACTAAGACTCTTACTTGTAAAGAGTTTTGAAAAAATTATAATCTAATAAATAATTTTATTTTTATTTTTTAAATTCGATTTTAAAATTTCAATTCAAGATGTTTTATTTTTATTTTTATTTGTTTTTAAAAAAATTGAATACATCAACAATTTATTTATTTATTATTTAGAGTTTTAAAATAAAAGTTAAAAATTCAAGTGAAATATACATATTATTCCGGTAAATGCGTTATTACACTTTCTACATGATGAATATTTCAATTTGGAAGATTTTTTTTTTTTTTTTTTGGTCGCTTGGAAGATTATAACAGTATAAATACCATAATAGAGTAAATTTAACAATACCTAAAATTATTAAAAAAGAATAAAGTTAAAGAGATAAATAACTTACTTGCCTATCCCACATGGAAAAACTACTTAACAATTTAAGACAATATTAGAATCTATTATGTTGGAATTGCTTGCTAAGCTTTGTAATGAAAGCTTGTGACCAAGTGGGGCATTGAACATTAGTAGAAAACTCCATCCCAATTGATTTGGGGGAAACTAGATTAAGATAGCACTGAAATAATAATCTTGGGGATTCCCATCTTACATGGATGGGTAGCCAAAGCCCCAGTCTCTCCAATAACGGGGATCTCTCCCATCTTAGATAGGTGGGTAGTCAAAACATGATATTTGAGTCTCCAACAAGTCCTCAAAAGGCCCTATAAAATGAACAACCAACCTTTTGTTGACAAACATGTTATGATAATTGGACTTTTACATTCATCCATCTTGGTAACGGGAGGCAAGGAAAATTAGATTTTATATTTTGATATTTTACCTTATTTTACATTCAAGACTATGAATTAAATCTTAAGCTATTAAAATAAATTTAATGAGTAAACAAATTATGTCAATATTAGAATCCATAACACCAACTTTTATAGGGTTTTGCAATGGAAGCTTGTAACCAAGTGGGGCATTAAGATGTTTAAATATTGATTAGAATTAGAATTAGAATAATCTCGGGGTTATGTTTTGGATGAGTAGTCTGGATACAGAGATTAAAGGCATGTTGGTTCCTATTTTGAAATTTGTTTTAAAGAACACAATTTTTGGTGTTCTCTCAAACCTATTCTTATTCATTAAATTTAGTGTTTTCTATGTTTTTTATGTTTTTTAGAACAAAAAACTGGGAATCAAACTGTTATTCTTGTATTCCTTACTTTTTAGAATAAAAAATAGTTTTCAAAAACCGTAAACAAACACGTCTTAAAACTCTTTGAAGATCTTCCATTCTAAATAGGGGAGTAACCAAAAGTTGTGAAAATAAATTTTATCTTTGTCAATATTTTAAGTTTTACATAAATTTATATTATATCGTAGGAAAATATTATTTGTCGTTTGATATGGTTGTTTACGTCAAAGTGGAGTGTTAAGATGATAGAATATTAACATTTATGAGATATCTTAAAATTAGCAAACAAATTTTTTTATTGAAAGAAAGAAAATAATATACTTAAATGAATTTTTATTTTTATGTTTTTTAAGATTTGACCTTTTAATTTAGACTATGATTAAAATAAAAAGCTATTAAAATATATTTTACGATTCAAAGTCGAGTTTGCCTTTATTTTCTTTTTTTCATGTATTTATCCTCGACATTACGGAGGAGATTAGTTGTGTCATCCATAGTGCTAGTTTGTGAGTTTTTCCGCGTTTTAAGATGACGGAGTTCTTTGATAAAATCATCATATCAAAATTTTTGTTCTTTAATATCTTGCATATATAGAATCTTAGAAATGCATCATCCTTTAAAGTTTTAGCATTTTTATTCTATGTTTAAATAAAGTTATAAAAAAATTTAATTAAAAAAATCTATATTTAAATATGAGAAATAATCTTTCCATGCATATTTATGAATGGAAAAATAAAATTTTCAAAAAGTTAACTTGATTTATTTTTTTTCTGACAGAGTTCCAAATATTAGTTTAACTTTATTTGAATTCTTTTTTCGAGGAAAAACAAAGGAATTGCCTTCTCCATTATTAGCAAATTTTTTTTTTTTTGGGAAATTAAAAAAAAAACCTAAAATTATTGAGATTTAAGATAAAATGGAAGAAAAGAAAAAGCAAGCTCTATTTTACGTATATATTTTAAATAAGGATAAAAGATAATATATGACAAGTTAATCTACTAAGAACATGTCATATTTATTTGAAAGATAAATTTTCTATCATTTTTTAAAAAGTTAATGTGTCAACATTTCCAAAATAGAAAAAATGAAAAAATTAATACTATTTTATATAATCTACCCTTTAAAATAACTTTCCAAAAGAATCTTATTTTAGAGTTTATCTTACAATCACTAATAATTGTTTTTATTTTTATTTTTATTTGATTTTAAAAGACATATTAGTTTTGTAAAATTAAATACACTAAAATTTTCTCTAAAAGGAATATATATATATATATATATATATATATATATATATATATGTGTGTGTGTGTGTGTGTGTGTGTGTGTGTGTGTGTGTGTGTGTGTGTGTGTGTGTGTGTGTGTGTGTGTGTGTGGACCAAGCATTTTAGTTCCAATGTATAAAATTGTTCCCTTTGGTCTCCCTCCCCCTCCTTTGCCTTTCCTTTTTTTAAACTTCTTGGGTGGTGGCTAGGCATGATGGGCAAATTCGCTAACAAACAATTGCATAAATTTGAGAAATAAAACTTTTATAGGAAAATTTAAAAGGAATAAAATTCTGAGATAAATATGTTATTTTTTAGCGATTTCATGAAAATGACTAAACAATTTAAGACAATATTAGAATTTATAATGTTAGAATTGTTCGCCGAGCTTTGTAACGAAAGCTTGTAACCAAGTGGGGCATCAAAGTGGTTGAATATTTGTAGAAAACTCCATCCCAATTGATTTGGGAAACCCTATGGGTGGATAGCCTTAAATATTAATCTTGGGGATTCCCCCATACTTACATGGTGGAGTAGCTATAGATTGATTATTATCCCCCCCGATAGCAGGGATCTCTCCCATCTTACATAGGTGGGTAGCCAAAACATGATATTTGAGTCTCAACAAGTCCTCAAAATTTCTCAAATGGAACAACCAACCTTTTGTGTTGGCAAACATATTATGATAATTGGACTCTTGGTAACGGGAGGCAAAGAAAATTAAATTTTGATATTTTAACAACTTTTACATTTACTATGAATAAAAATCTTAAGCTATTAATATAAATTTTAATGACTAAATGAATTATGTCAATATTAGAATCTATAACACCAACTTTTATAGAGTTTTGCAATGGAAGCTTGTAACCAAGTGGGGCATTAAGGTGGTTGAATATTGATTAGAATGCGAATAATCTCAGGTGATAAAGAACACCTATTATGGGTAGGTGATCAAAATTTTGGGAATTAAGGGTAATTTTGGTTCCTATGTTTGAAAAATGTTTTAAGTGTTTTCTATTTTCTTTATGTTTTTAGAAGACAAAAGCTGGAGACAAAGCTTTGCATTCTCTGTGTTTGTTTGGTACCTTTGTTTTTTAGAATAAAAAATAGGGTTTCAAAAAAGAGTAAACAAAACGAGATGTCCTAAACTCTTTGAAGACCTTCCATTCTAAATAGGGAGTGGCGAGAGAAAGTGGGATTTTAGTCTTTAGAATCATTCCTAAAGCCTTATAATATAACAACTTAACCTTTTGTTGTGAAAATAAATTTTATCTATGTTATCTTTGTTAATATTTTAAGTTTGTCACAATTTTACATTATATTGTAGGAAAAAATTATTTGTCATGTTTGGGTCACTGTGACAGTGTACTGTGTCCTGCACTGTTTGGGTCATTGTTCATGGACACTGTTCACGAACGCTGTTCATGGGTACTATTCAAAAAAAAAAATGACCCCTTGAAAATTGGGGCGTCACACACCTTATGCATGAGATCCATGAATGTCGTTGGAGCATTCGTCAATTCGAATGGCATCACTATGAACTCAGAATGTCCATATCGAGTCTTGAATGCCATCTTAGGGATATCTGCCACTCTAACCTTCAACTGATTGTAACTGGTGCAAAGATCTATCTTGGAGTAAACCCGCGCCCCGCTCGGTTGATCAAAATAAATCATGATGATCGTGAAGGGTACCTTTTCTTGATAGTAACTCTATTGACTGTCGATAATCTATACGAGGAAGCGAAGCGGGTCTTGTCTTTCTTCTTGGCATAAAGCAGAGCGCCCTAAGGTGAAGTGTTCGAATCTAATAAAACCATGTCTAACAATTCACATGGTGGACCTTGACTTTCTGCAACTCAACAGAACCATTCTATGTGGAGTCATAGAAATAGGTGATGTACCAAGGTGCAACTCAATAGTGAAGTCTACATTCCTATGTTTGAGGTAATCGCAGTAGTTCATCAGGAAAAACGTCCTCATACTCACAAACCACTTTCGAGTGGATAAGCTCTTGTCTCATCTCGTTCTCAAGGTAAAGCTTGCTAATAGCTCATCAAGCTACACTCATGCCATCTAGAATCGTACACGGCTTGGCGCCCCAAGCAAAGTGCAGTGGCTGACAGTCAACTTGTAAAAAGCGATGGATGTCGGATAACCCGATACCACACTGTTGTATCCTTTCACAAGAGACCCATAATTTTAAAAAAATGGGACAAAGTCTCCTTTTTGGAATCTACAAAGAAATACAATCACGTAGGACATATAATAACTTATGACCCATCCAAGGGATAATATAACTCAATGACCTCCACAGGGTCCATTTATAGTAAAAGTAAGCCATGACCCATTTATCACTCATTTAAAAAATGCAAAATTATATTTAAAACAAACCAATAAGAATTTAATTACAATTATTTTTACTACATAATACAAAGCTAGAACTAATTTGTTCCAAAACGTCTTTACAAAAATAGATACAAAGCCACAACGGCTTTCTTCACAGCTCTGACCTCGAGTGAGCATCGTGCATCGGTGTACTCCCTTTACCTGAAATGGGGGTCCCACAAAGGGTGAGTTACATGATGAAAAGCTTCCTACAAGGCTTCTCCCCACAAGTGCACATGCAGTAGTCATGTTCATAATTCACATTCACATTCTAAGTAAAACATAAAATTTCTCTTGTGGAATCCCTACAGACCATGAAATGAGATGGGACTCTATGACACTAATAGGGGTCACGGTGACAACTGTGTCGACCTGCGAGGAAAACCGATGGGTGTCGAGTAACCGACAGCCACACCATCATGTCCCATTTAGCCGGGATCCATGGTGCTCAAGCCAGGACATGGTCTCCTGATGCGGGAAGCTCTATCAATGCAACATGTAGAACAATACATCACACTTATTATCTGGGATTAATATACCACACAAGTCATTCATGAGTCATAAACCACTCGACCCCATTGACCATACCACGAATACTATACATACAACTATGTATTGATATGTGACAAAGGTTCAATTATACATTCTTATCTGAAATGATATATTAAAGTGTTTGTTCTAATATACATATACAAAATATGGTCCAAAAGCCACAGTGGTCTTCTTCGTATGCGCGGTCCCAAATGCGGGTCGGCACCCACCACGACATGCACGAAAAAGGGGTCCCCACGGTAGGTGGCTGTAGCCAGTGGTGATGTCTCTTCTGAGGGTTCTTTCGCTGCAAGTCTTCGCACAATGATCAAACCAACCAATACACATCTAAGTGAAATGTCTACACATGAATGTCGGATGTCATGCATGGAATCTTCATGCCCGTATCCCAGGAGTCACTCACCAGCTCCCTCACATGCCTATTACCAGAGTGTTGGGGATAGGTTACAAGCATCGTCTGGATCATAAGAGATTAATTTGGGAGGAACCTTAATTACCTTAGTGGAATTTTGCCTACAACAATAGTCATCGGTGAGTATGCACATGGCACCACGCGAGGCATTGTATGGGAGGCCATGTAGATCACTTAGATTATGTTGGACCGAGGAATTGGGAGCGCTTCATCACGGGTCCTGATATGATTAGAGACCTTGCTCAGAAGGTGAGCGTCTGACGAGCGTCTTCTCACGGCTTCAGGCGGCGGAGAGACAGAGAGCGGATGTCTGGCGTCGACCCTTAGAGTTCGAGTTGGAGATCCGTCTTCTTGAAGGTGATGCTGAGAGGAGTGGTCAAGTTCGGCAAGCGCGGGAAGCTATCGCCTAGGTTGAGTGGACCCTTCGAGATACTCGAGGGGGTAGGCCTTGTAACATGCCGAGTTGGCTTCTGGCCCAACATGTAGTGGATTAGGGGAGAGATTGAGGAGGTTGACACTAATGGGACCTTCGAGGAGGGGCGAGTGTGCGTATGGATGGCCCACAGGGACCGGGTTTAGCCTTGAACCGTGAGGCTAATGAAGGTGTTATGGAAGCAGTGGGTGAAGGAGTCGAAAGTGGGACGTACGTAGGTTAGTCGTTTAATATTTAAATGACTAGTTTGTGCATGGTAGATTACGTTGCTTATGCATGTGAGTTGTTGTCATTGTTTGAATTTAGGACGAAGTGCTAGAAGGAGAATGTAAGATCAGAGAAAATTAATTTACGGAAAAAGGTAAAATCTCGTAATTTTGTTAAAAATTCTGGAAATTTATTCGTCTCGGATGGCAAAATGGATTTCACCCAGTTGCCTTTGCGAGGAAATCTAGATACCATGTCAAATTTCGTCGAATTCCGAGACAATCGGAATTTACACGTTTTTCGAGGCATCGAGTTTCAGGTGCCCAAAAAACGACTTGCGATGTGACAAAAGTCACATATAACATGTACTCATGTTACACATGGTGCATGGGTATAGAGATGATGGAAATGGACGGTAGAGATAGTGCCCCGAATGTTAAAAATCCAAAGCTTAGGGACATAATGGTCATTATTTAAATTTTAAATGACACTAAGGACAAAATAGTACGAATAGGGCCAGTCTCACACCTTAAGAAAGAAAAAGAAAGAAGCGTGAGAAGCAAGAATTAGATCTGATGGCGATTTCTTTGGTTTAGTGAGAGAACATCGACTTCCTCCGTTTGTAGGCGATCAGCGAAGTCGAAGAGTCGTCGGGACAGAAGGAAAGTCGCTCTACGCATCGAGACCTCTGACGTGGGTTAGGTTTTGGGAGTTTTTAATGGCTTCAGTGAGGTAGAGGATTTATCCTACTTTGGGTTTTACACTTTATTTAAGTGTTTTATAATGTTTCGGTTGGTTGAAATTTGTGAGGGACGTTTGATCGATCCCGAGAGCATGGGACCGAGTTGTGGGAATTTTTTAATCTCGTTTTGAATGATTGTAGTCCTTTGTTTGGTGACCCAGAGTGGGTTTATGCCACCAATAAATTTTGTTTTGTGTGTGCCGAGCAGAGATGGCCATGCAAGTCGATTCCACGAAGGAGCCAGATGTAAGAGGAGTGGAAATTTGCAGTGGAGCTGACCACTTGCTCTGTTATGGGACTATAAAAGCAGTCCCGGGTTGTATTGTAGATGGACCATAAAATGTCCATGTTTTGGAATGGAATTGTTTGATGTGAGTGAAGCAGGTTGATTAATTAAAGGAAATTAATAGTTTAATGCTTGATGTGTTAACATGATGCCATAATTATATAGAATATAATTGTGGGTGTGGGCCTTTGGAAGCCAAGGTTGTGTTTAGCTGAGTGAGCAAATTTTGGTGATGGTTGATATTGTTGAATTACATGTGTGGTGTAAATTGTGAATTGGATATATGCAATTGATATAATTGTATATATTGTGTGAAATGGCATAATGCATTTTCATATGCTGAGGGTAGCCTAGAAATTAGGTGAGTGCAGGCATGAAAAATTGAAAGAACGAAAAGCGTTTTGGAAAGAATTTCACGGGATGAATTTAGGAGAATGGGGTTGGGAGGCAGTCGACCGAGATCATTTCGGATGAGGACCATGATTGTTTCGGAAGGTTCTCCAACACATTCATCTCGGAGGGTAGTCCCATATTTTTACCGATACTTCGGTAGTATAGTTTCGAAAACAACAAGAATTGTTTTAAAAAAAGATGTTTTCTCATACGTGGCTTAGGCAAGTGTGAGGAGTCGGTGAGGACTCGGGGTGTGGAGTTGATCATGTAGACATTCAAGTAGGATCATGTACTTGAATGTGTGTTTCATTAGACATTGCATATGCATGGGTGGAGAAGTAACCATTTAGGGTGATTCCAGCGTGGGCATTAGCTCACCTGTTGAGGCCATATTTGGAGTGCAGGGGAGCGCACGAGAGACGACTCATCACAGGCGAGTTTGAGAAGAAAGTGAGGTTGTGGCTTTACAGTGTTTTAATTGGATACATGTATTAGAATGTTTTAAACTTAATATGTATTGTATAAGAGTAGACTTTAACTCTTGAAAACATGATATATAGTTGATGTATGATGATGGGTATTGTAGTATGGGCACAGGAAGTAGTTTTGATCATATATCTTCGATGTTGATGTTGGGACAGGTTTGTTCTTGGTAGAGCTCCGTACAAAGGGGCTACTTGGGTTACCGTGAGGAAGAGGTCGGGTCACCCAGGCCTTCCACAGTGTTCCGTAGGGTTGACGGGTAGCCAAAGGACCCTTGGGATTTGAGGAGTCACACCAAGTGTGACAACCGTCACTGGTAGTACCAATGACACACATATCTTAGGCCCATGCGGCTCACTGGTACCAATGCAAATGTCGATGAAACTAATCCAGTCAATCCGACTCCTCTCACCTGACTCGGAAGTCTTTATGATAAGCGTGTGTCTTATTTTGAGCAACATAACTTTTTGGATTACACCACGGTCTCTTACCCGTATTCAGGACTTTTCACTGAGGGTTAACAACATGCTGCTCGAGTCAAAACATTAGTATATTTTAATTTGTACTTTGACGAGTGAGTCATTTATTGAGACGTCGTCGAAATGCAGGCTCACCACCCATTCATCAACTGGCTGATGATGGATGACCATACCTTGCTGCACACTTTTGATATGCGTGTCCACATTGCATATGCAATACAAGTATACTAGATAGTATTATGTCTCATTTCAATTTATGGCTAATAATTTTAATTCATCATGTCGACATATCTAAACCGTCCATATTGACATCCTGACCGTTACCAATCAGTGCTGACTTACTTTAACCTCTAGAGCCTAATTGTGACATATCATGTCCACCATTATCTAACAACCATGTAATGGCCTCATTCACATACAATAGTCACTCGAATTATCGAAGCAATGACACCTGTGGTGTATTCATTCGACTATGTCATTCGAATACTCAGTGATTAAGTATGCATAGTGCAACAATCAATTTTTCGGAAAATACATAGGCTGTATGCCATTCACAAGCAAATGGTCAAAATTTTATACTCAAAAGTGCTTTCCATAGAGTCTGAAGCGTGCGGATCGGGTTCGGATGAGGTGGCCGTCCAGGCGCAGGAAACCGCTGAATAGTTAGATCAGCCAGGACGGACTTTCACCTAGTGGACGGACTGGCCCAGAACAAGCTGTCAGATAAGACTTTTGGACAAACCTAGGCCCGGACGAGACCCTGGCAGGGTGAGCCTAGCCAAAGCGGACCTGGCAGGACAGACTGTGAGTTAGCCAGGCCTAGTGGACAAACCTGGCAGGACAAACCTAGCCAGAAAAACCTAGCCAAACAAACCTAGTCGGGCAAACCTAGCCGAATAAACTTTCACTTAGGTTGTTAGGCTAAATGGACCATAACTTGGGCCTATAGAGGGTCCGATTTGGGTAATTCAAAAAAGCTTAACATCAAGTTCAGCGGTATGGCTGTAATTACTTGAAGGACACATAGCAGAATTCACACTTTGTTCCTAAAGCAGATCCACAAGTTAGGCTAATAGGTAGGATCAAACTAGGGCAGCTTCCATAGTTCAAAATAAACATCCCACAGCAGGGCAAGACCTGTTTCCACATATACTTAAGATGAAAATAACCCAGAAGTAGGAAGACTGCTCTTAAAGCCGCAGGGAAGTTGCTATAGGAGTCAGTGGACACTTCTAAAACCAGAAACCCTTGATTTGAACTCTTCGCTGAATCATAGAGCATCTCGTATTTTGAATGCCCCGCGTAGCACTGTCGACGGATGATCTTTTAATTCTTGGCAGAGACGAAAACCCCGACTGCCAGATCTCAGTAGATCGTAAAAGAAGTTGGAGCTTCTCTGTCATCTTTCTCTCTTCTCTATTTTCTCTTTCTTTTTTTTCCCTCCCTTTCTTCTTCTCCTCCCCACCGAATTTGTTTAGTCCAAAGTCAAGTGGGAGGCCTCATCTTGCCACATGTCACTCTCCTATTGGTTCCTTTGGATTTCTTTATCCTCTTATCCATAATTTTGGATTTCCTTCCTATCAAGTTGTGACACATGGCCTCCTTGATGTTTGGCTGTCATCTGTGACATGTGGCTGAGTGTGGCTGTCCAGCAGTCTCAAGTGTCACTTGTTACCCTCGGTGCCTCGAAAAAAGTGAAATCCCGACAATCTTGGAATCCGACGAAATTTGATTGGGTAACTAGATTTTGCGAGACCATTCCAACGGTGAAGTCCGTTTCGTAATCCGAGATCTAGAAAGATTTCGGATTTTCGACTGAAATTACTGTTTTACCCTTTCTCAAAAAATTGAATTTTCTCGGGTTTTACAAACTCAATCATGTATAAATTGCACCAGTCATACAGGCTCCCTCTTACGAGCCCTTATCGGCTCATACTGCATATGCGATGTGAGTGTGATAAACCCATCATTTGTTGATTACATCCAATGATCGGTTTACAACAAAATTCATTTGTTTTCAAATCAAAAGTTTTTTGGATGTTACACCTCGATGATGTTTATCATTAAAAATCATATGTCTTTTTATGGGTAGCGAATTTTGGAATCTCTCGCTGCGAGGCTTTGTAAAGCGCCAAATGCAACACTCGCATGACTCTATAGTTGGACACATATGTATAACAAAAAATAACGGGACTTTCACAGAGAGGTTATCTATCCTACTTCTGTACACAACACATTTTCATTTTCATGTGTATACAATTGCAACCACATTTGGGCGTTGTCCATATATCGAGCCCACCCTGTCCGAACATCAACCTTGATGTTAATTATAACCATGCACTCACACCCATTTCATCTTGACCATCTCATGCATATACAATCGCGATGTGCCATTTTCATACCTATACCATGTCACATATATGATAGATGCTATATGGACAACTCTACTTATGCATATCACCATACATTATAGACAAATTATATCAATCAACATAAAATTTCAAACGATGCACATCGTATCGACATATTTGCACCACACACATATATCGACATCGACAAGTCATCACCAATCAAGCGATGT
This sequence comes from Tetrastigma voinierianum, assembly GCA_016808115.1. Lineage (NCBI taxonomy): Eukaryota > Viridiplantae > Streptophyta > Magnoliopsida > Vitales > Vitaceae > Tetrastigma > Tetrastigma voinierianum. Next base: position 3,913 of record JAEQBH010007419.1, on the reverse strand, counting down.
CATACTTTATTCTCTGGGCCAAATTGTGACATAAAATGTCACATAGCCTACAAACAAGCCATGCAATAGCCCTTTTCCATACACAAACTCATCACATATCAATACATTGGGACAAACACATATTGACCTTCAATTAATTACCACGAAGCATGTCACTTTGAGCTCAAACAATGACAACTTGATCCTCAAGACCAGTGATGGCATAGAGATTCCCACAAAAAATTCCACACAACAAGCCATAATAGACCATGGAATAGTTCCGAACTCAGTTAAGAAACTAGTCCCAAAACCTGGACACAAACCATTAAACAGCCTAAGTTGTAACAATCGAGGAAATGGACCATAACCAGATATACAAGTCCAATTTTGGTGATTCAAAAGCCACCACATCAAGTTACGGATGCAACTATAATTTCCATGGAGAAAACTAGTCCAAATTCCCATTTTCCGAACCGAAACTAAGTCCCAAAGTACAGACCACGAGTGCAGCAAGGAATCAAAACAAGGAAGCCTATGGCGAGTCCTAGAAAATGGATCATAGCTTCAGGTTATAGGGTCCAATTTGGGTGTAAAACTTAACATCAAGGATTCATAATTTCAGCTACAATTTCTATGTGGGACACTATTCAAATTCCCTATGTTCCCAACCGAAATAAATCCCAAAAAACCTAGACACAAACAATCAACTCTGAGAAAGAAGCAAATTAGAAATGGCAAAATCCGTTTCTAATTAGTAACCTATTTGCAAGCCGCAGCGAATTAGAAGCGAAATGTCGATTTCAAAAGGCTCCTTTCTAAATTTTAGAAACGGAATTTACGTGTCCGTTTCTAATTTTTGCGACGGAAAAATTCCATTTCTAAACATAGCGATGGAATAGAAACTCTATTTCCATTTCTAAATGTGCAAAATAGAAAGGGAATTTTCGTTTCTCATCGGAATACTAAAATAGCGGCGAATAGAAAGCGATATTTCCATTTCTAAATTTCCAAATAGATTCCGTTTCTAACTTGGATACTAAAATAGCGACGAGGATAGGTTTTGCGACAAATTAAGGCAGATTTTTCGTTTATGTCAGCTACGAAATATTTGGTTTCTAAATAGAGACCAGATAATTACATTTCAGTTTGCGACATTAGAGAGCGGAAATAGAAAGCAATTTATTTCGTTTAAGGAAATAGAAAATTGTTGTTCAATTATATACAAAATAAACTTAGTTGAAAGAACTTCAGTTGCTAAAAATAGAAACGGAAATAATTATGTTTCTATTTTGTTGGAATTTGAAACCGATTAGAAACGGAATTTTCATCGCTATTTAGAAAATATTCATTTCAATACTGTAATTTTCTTAAATTTTTAATAATTTATTAAATTGTTTATTTTGATCTGAACAAAATATTTTATTAATTCATACTGGACAAAATTTTCATTTAAAAAATAAGTTTAAAATACACCACATCTTAATATTTTTCATATTACATATATAAATTCCAATAACATACAACAAACTTTAATCATCTATATTGCATATAGATTACATACATAATATGCAATATTACCTGACAAGTTTAACTTTGTAAGCAAGTTCAGCATAACAATGTTTAATAAAATAAAAAAATTCTATCCTTTCGGAGTCGATTATGAGTAGTAGATGAGGATGGATCTTATAGCTGAAGTTGATAAATAGATGAAACACAGGCTAGCACTCATAATTTGCTCCATGCAACAAGATGTACATTTGCATTTCATCCTCTCTTTTAGGTCTTTCTTCTTATTTTTCATCTCTTCAATTTGTTTTTGCATCTCTCCATTCTTCTGTTGTATCTCTTCATTTTTTCTATGCAAATTTTCTTGAATTTCCAATTGAGCAACATCAATCTCTTGAGCCTCTATAGATTCTTCTGTCAATTGAGAAGCAATTGCAACCATATTCTCCTTGACTTCCCTCTGATTTTATAATACAATAATATATAGTATATTAGTTCCCATCATATATTCTCTTTCTATACAAAAAAAAAAAACATACAAAAAAAAAAAAAAAAAACAAACACAAGTGCATGCATATCCTATAATTTGTATTTAAAGGCAAAATACTATTATAATTCACATAGGAAGACAACAATTATATTTTTCCATCACATATATTACCAATTGTCATTGTCCACACCCAAATTCTAAATGACTCACTATAAGTAGGTTGACATCAAAAAGTTTTACTTTAAGAGTTACGCAGTCACACCTATTCTAATTGATAATCAATCGATAGTCTAGATTTTCTAATAAATTAATATACAGTATGGAATAAATTTATTAAGTAACCACTACAAGGAAAAAGTTAATCAATGACGTGGTATAATGACACTTCCCTAAAACGTCATGGTGTAGACTGACATTGTATCTATTGGGCAACAATGTCGCTTCTAATAAGCATCATTTTTTAATAACATTAATAATGACCATTCCTAAAGCATCATCTTTGAACATTTTCAGTGAAATTTCTTATAAAAATGACATAAAGGGGTCATTGGTAATATATGAAAGGGGATTCCTTGCACTATAGGATGAGACACATACCATCTTCGATCGACAATACTCGAGAATGCAATCACCCTTTGTGGGAGAATTCAGGTGAAATCTCTCTTACGAAAGAATACTTAATCAAACAGAATTGAGTAAAAGAGAACTTACAAAAAAAAAAATCATTATTAGACATTCATAGCCTGACATTCCATCATAATCTCATCCCATTTCTTCACTATCCATGGAAAAAAATTACAATCCAAGAAAAACCCTATTCATTAATAGCGAATAAAGAAGAGCACCTTATCTAGGACTAAGAATAAGATGATTGATTGAAGAAATGGAAACCAAGAACCATTAAAACCATGAAGCACAAAACTGGCACCAAAATGACATTTAAATTTTATTTTCATCAAAACAAAAGCGCGAACTTGAAGCCAGAAGCATAAAATGTTTTAATTATGGAAACAAAATTCAAGCTCAAATGACTAGCATCAGCTTTGAAACCTCCGCATCACACATTAAAATAAGAGCTTCAAATTCAAAGCTCAAAGAAAAAAACAAGTGCGTCACCCACTATCGGAAAAACCTAAAAAACATAATTCCTAAAAAACCAACCTTGTAATTCAACGACTCAATATCATATTACAAGCCCCTCGACAAAGAGCAACAACATAGAGCAACAAAGTTGCTTATGAAAAAAAAATATAAGTTATTGTTTGAAGGGATGTGTACATATGAATCAAACAATGCGAGTGTCTTCTTATCTTTGGTTTTACTCCAAGTTTTAAATGATCGAGTAATAGTTTATAAATATCAAGGGTGTAAGAATGAAATTAAGAAGGTGTGGATTCTTAAAGAGAATTAGGTAATCCAGTGAACAAAGGGATGGTTAGATTTGGAAACAAATGCTTTGTAATTATAAAAGTGGGTATGTTATCACCTTGAAAGTCATTCTAGTGGGCACACAGAAAGCCATTCCAGTGAACTTGCCATTCAAAATGAGTAACCTTTTTCCAAATTTCTTTTTCATACGCAGCTATATATATTGCTATTTATAATACCCAAAATAGTATTAATTCGAATCCTTGAGATGCGAGTCATTTAATAGCAGCGATCTTTGCTGTAATAATGTTGAAGGAGCGGCTCACGCCCTTATCGTCCTGTTGCTGGTCCATCGACAAACTTTTGTGTGGCTAAATCACATAGGACCATAAACTAATAAGGAAATCATCACCCGATTAGAAACGAAAAAATAAAATAAACAACACTTCGTAACTTGATGATGACATGATAGCGCTGCATCTTCTTGAGTGTATTTCCACGCTGCCAGTAAAAAGATCACTTTCGATTATCAGAACCTAACCAACTTTCCACTTTTTCAATTTCTTGCTC